>MKEJ01001355.1:0-11106 GCA_001753735.1 Embelia ribes
AAAAATTTACCCGAAATTTTTTGAAACGTTATAGCAAATTGAATACGGGACCAAAAATATTTTTTTTTTACGAAACTTTGGGAATTATTACTGCAATTAACCCACCCAAGAAAAACAAACCAACATGCTATCGTTCAATTTCTGTTCAATGAATTTTAAATTTAGGAAAATGTATTTAAGATAGAATTTTAAATGAATTGAGAATTCTAATAAATAAATTTGTTACTTATTCTATTCAATTTATTTTGTCCACTGCAAAAAAATTAAATTTTTACAACTGAAAAAATAAATAAGTTTAACTATTTTAAATTGTTAAGTGTTTCGATATCAATCCCAACATAAATAATAGTGAATAGTGTGCAAATTATACATATAAAGTGCTACAAACAGCAACGCACAATAAATAAAGATAGCTTAAAAAAATTATAATTTTTTGCATATCTATTTTTGGGAATTTGACTAAGTTTTTGAACAAAGCAAAATAGAACTGGAGCAAAATAAGTTAAAGGAGGAGGTATGATTATTTGTTACACAAATGTATTAGTGAACAGATAAGCAATGAGTAATTATAGAACTACAATAAAGTTAAAAACATCCTATATTTCATTATTGCACTAAATGATGGAAGATACTGGTATAATTAGTATCTTTGGAATGGCTCATGTCATGCTAAGTAACTTTAACACGTTGCAGCAGGAATATCAACATGATCATGATCGAGAATGAAAGAATGAAAGTGTCATATTTATAGATTAAAATTTTATAAGAGTGGAAATTGGGAGCAAAAACGTTACTTAAAAATAATAATTATCTTTGCGATTACAATGTGTAGAATCTTAATTGGTCATTTTTTTGGTGACGTTATAGTGATTCATAACTAATATTTAAGGATTCATTGACATTATTGAGGTACTTCGACAAATGAATATGAAGAAAAGACGCAACACGAATTATTCGTGGTCACCCAACTTGCCCAAAGAGAATAAAATTTGATCCCACCCTTTCCATCACAAGTAACAACCAAATGTGTTCACATTCTAGCTAGTTTATAAATTGGTATTCTATTCACAAATAATAGCTCATTTTCATTAGCACAAGTTCAAGCAAATTTTAAAAAATAAAATAAAATAAACAAATTATTTGAATTAAATATTAATTACTGACCTTACGCCATTAGTTTATATCTTAGTATAAGTAGTAATAATGAGACAATTAAACCTCACAAAATAGAAATAACAAATATTTTTACAAAATTCCAAATACAAATTAGTGCTACTAATTTTGCACCTTGACCCCTATGTGGTAAAATCAGGGAGTTCCAGGAAACATTACAATGCAAACTTAGATTTTGTAATTAGCTTTGGAATGTGGCATTCAGTAATATGATATTTCTCGAATGGTTGCTCTCAAATAGGCATTAAGGAAATGCTAACAAAGGGAATAATTATGTTGACAATGGCAACAGGACACAAAATTTAGATAAAACCAATTTAAATCAACAAATTCTCAATATTCCAATTTCGTTGTCTTCACCCGCACATGTCGGCCTTGATTATTTTGGAATCATTGTGTATCAATTTCGAGTTTTGTAGAGATCACATGCCCAGTCAACATGCTACAAGCTTCCTTTACATATCGAGCTTTTGAAAGCTAAAATCTAATATTCGTCAATTGACAGTATCGGAACACTCTTTTGATCAGTTTTGAAAGTGCATTTGTTTGGATATATTGGAGCATAAAGGATCTACAAAAAGGATATGTAAGTGACAGTAAGTCGCTACAGCATGCCAAAATATACAATAGATACGTACAAAAATAAAATAAAATAATACAATAGCTGAAAAAACCACAAAATTTTGTGCATCAATTCAAATATGCAGATTGATTAGCAACACCGACATATGTAATACATGAGAATAAAAAATTTCAGAAGCACAGTAAAATTAAACTTAATAATTGGGATAACTAAACACAAATATTCCACAACTAGAAGCAGTTATATAACTAGAAAGAAAGAACAAAACATAGATACTACCCACAATTGCTAGGCGAAACATAGAAGAGTTAAATACTAGAACAATGAATAAGCTACGAACACCATAGAAAATAAAATCAACAAATAGCCAGTTCAAGATCTGAAAAAACAAACTAAATCTAACTACTGCCACCACAACCTGAAAAAGGATTTTGCTTCTTCTTGTTCCTGCTTTGCTTCCTCATCAGGACTGCAAACTTAGCGAAACCAAATTTCTTTCTTTTTCCAGACAGCTGTTTATGCTCACTATCGGTCTCCGTCTTCCACATGAAAGGCTTACCATCGTCAGGCTTGCTACTAAGCATCTGAGATAGTGACCTGTTCGGCTTGGAAGCACTTTTTCCCATTTTTATCCCATTCTCAAAATCCTCAGTCAAAAGCAACTTCCGGTTCAGAATTTGCCCTATTGACAGAGTCGGCCTCAGAACCGGTTTCGAACCATTGCTCAATATATTTGACCCATTTGCATCAAGAACAAGGGACCCCTTTCGGCTTTGGCTTGCATATGAAGAGTTTTTAAATTTAGTTGAGTTTTGCACTGACCGTCTTTTCTGCCCATTTTCAGATCTCCGTTTTCTCAGAGCTTCCTCAACCGATAATTTCTCTCTATTAGCAGATTCAACTTTGTTTAGAGCCTCTTCTAACACTCTTTTGTTTCTTTTCACTTCTTCGGTAGCTTCTTCGACCCGCCTCAAAATCTCCGCTTTTGAAATATTTGCTTCGTCAACCCTGGCCATGGCATCTATCACTTTCCTTCTAGAAACTTCCTCAGCATCTCGAGCTTTAGAGGTTAAATTACTATATTCCTCGAACGTTAATATCACTCCTTCAGTGGCCACCTCACTGCTCGACAGTGCCTTCATTTCCGCCAGAGCGACAGCTTCTGTTGCTTTAGCAGCTTCCTTCATTTTCTTGGCCGCTACCAATCTTACCTCAGCTGTTTTAATCCTAGCATTCGTCTGTTCAATATCAGAAATAGCTTTTAACAATTCCCGTTTTGCCGCATCCCCCATTTTCCTGTACTCTTCTGCTTCTGTACTCAATCGTCGAAGCTCCCTTGACACATCATCATCATCAACAACAAAGTCACCTTTCTTTTCAGAATCTTGGGCATTTCTTAGCTTAAGTCTCGTTTGGTTCAGCTCCTCCTCAAGAGAAGAAATTTTTGAGGAACTGAAGGATAGCCTCTGACGGGTTTTCTCGAGGGAGAGCCTCTCTTTCTCTATTTTCTTGTTAAATGATTCAACAGTAGCTCGAATATCAGAGAGATCATTTGTAGTCCTCGTGAGATTTAATTTGGCTTGTTTCAACTCTAGCAAGATATGTCCAGGCACAGGGGAGGAAGGTCTTAGGTTAAAACAAGAGTTTTCGATGTTTTCCTTTTCTTCTTCTTCCAGTGCAGTTTTTACGATTACTTTTTCCAAATTTGGGTTGGAATCGCTGTGGACTTCTGAGGTTTTTTCATGTAGCTTACGCTTCAGTTCTTCTACAAAGGATTTAGTATTTTCGAGTTCTTTCAAGACATCAAGTGTTTCCCTTTCTTTAGCAATCAGTTCTTTCTCTAACTGCAAAGCCTGTTCCTCTACCTTTCCGATGTCAGTTTCTTCAATGGTATGCTGCCAGGAATAAAAACAAAACATAAAATCAGAGAGCATTAAAGAAACAAATAACCAACAGTCAATAAAAGTTTGATGTATGCTCTATAGAGTAAAATATGGGATATAATGTATGCATTTCACAGTAAAGAGTTTAATTGCTATAAATCATATCCGACATTTACGCATAAAAACGTAAATCGTTCCTGAATCCCTTGCAAGGCAGATCATTAAGCTAATGAACTCTTAACAAACATACCGATAGCCAATCAAAGGGTTGATGTTTTACCCTTTTACACCTTTTAACCAAGCATATCAAACACAATACAAGACATACACACGAAATATTAATAACATAATGGGGTTATAAAGTAATTTTGATGCATGCAAGATACAATGTACCACTCCAAGATCTGGATTAGCAGTCAAGCTTACATCCAAACACACCATTTACTCAGGAAAAACTCATCTTCATTTTAGACCTTAGCCTTTTGGAAAGTCAACAAAAACTCATCTTCATTTTTTGGAAAGTCAACATCAATAAGAGTTCGGAAAATTGCTGTAAATTGGATGACACCGAAGAAATCCAACAAGACTAGTTCAGAGGAACGGAAGTAGTTTACAGACACAACCAGACAATAACAAAAAAACACTGGAATGAGAGAATATAAAGTATGAAAAGAAGAATCACATCCTAGTAATAGCTGACAAGGTTGCTTTGATATTACTAGACCAAATCTAGGTCTTTAATAACAAAAAACATCAACAGTTTGGCATCATAAACGCAATAGAAAGAATTCACAAGGATCTGGTGATGATGACAAAAAGGTAGCTAGAATTATAACCCACCAACAGGGAAAGGAATTGTACAGAAGACCTACTTTGAAAAATGAGCTAAAACTTTGACATTGCGTAGACAAATGAACATAGGGCTTATTAGGGCTCAGTTTTTTAGCTTTTTTGCCCAAAAGCTGGACATCGTTGGTGTGCTCAGCTTTAAGCTAAACTTATTTATTGTTTTGGCCTAAATAAGCGATGTTTTAAGCTGGATGTATCCAATTTTATTTTTAGTCACAAATAAGCTAACTTATTTACTTAAAAAACAGCAACCAAACCAACCCATAATAAAATATACAAGATACTTTTCCTCTAATCTTATTTGGGTTTTCATAGTTTATAATTTCTTTCTTCTTTTTTTTTTAATGGAGAAATTGTTAATATTAGATTTTCCGCTCATATTTCATTTGGTTGGTTTGGTTGTAGCAAATAAGTTAGGTTACTTTCGACTTAGAAAAAAGCTAAAACTGGATGCATTCAGTTTAAAACTAACAAATTATTTAGGCCAAAACAACAAATAAACTTAACTTATAAGTTGAGCGGCCAAACGTTACGCAACTTTTAAGCAAAAAGCAAAAGAATTAATTTTTTGCTTAAGTACTACAACGAAACCAACCCATAATAAAATATACAAAATACTTATCCTCTAATCTTATATGGGTTTTCATAGTTTATAATTTCTTCTTTTTGATTTCATGGAGAAATTGTTAATATTAGATTTTCCACTCATATTTCATTTGGTTGGTTTGGTTGTAGCAAATAAGTTAGGTTACTTTCGACTTAGAAAAAAAACTAGATGCATCCAGTTTAAAATTACCAGCTTATTTAGGCCAAAATAACAAATAAACTCAACTTATAAGTTGAGCGGCCAAACGCTGTGCAACTTTTGAGTAAAAAAATTTAGAAGTTGAAGCTCATAATTTGCAATCAAACCAACCCAAAGAAAAACATTGATATTGAATTTCTGGAACAAATTCTTATTTGACAAATTAAATGAGAGAATTCTCTCCTAAATGCTATTTCCCGCTAATATCATACTAATTATTGTGATATATTGAGGTGAGCCTTGGATTTGTGAATTGGTTTCAGGTTTTGGTGCCAGTTGCAAATGGGACGGAGCCGATGGAGGCAGTGATGACCATCGATATACTCCGCCGTGCCGGTGCCGACGTCACGGTGGCTTCCATCGAGAAGCAGCTCGTGGTCGATGCTTGCCATGGTGTGAAAATCGCGGCGGATGCGCTGATCTCTGACTGTGCTGATATTATCTATGACCTTATTTCTCTTCCTGTATGTCTTTATTTTATCTGTTTGTTATGTAGATATAGCCACTCTTTCTCATTGTGCATCGCAATTCATGTGATTTTGGGGAAATATCTTGAAAAGTGTAACTTAGCCCTACTGGTATACTCTCTTGGACCTCTAAACCATTTACGAAATTTGTACTATGAACTCTTCTAAGGATTTTCGTACTGCTAGAAGCGCATTGAAATAAGCAATCTATAATGCTATTTATTATGTAATAAAAAAATGTCTTGTTAAAATATATAAACCTTTTTGTAATTACATATTTTTCCCTTAGTATAGTTTACTAAGTTGCAATTACAGTCATATCATATCATTTATTGTCCAATTATTTATTATATTGTCGCTTGCCGTTCTATATTTTCAAGGTCTAGTTTCTTGCCTTTCACTTGCGCATCATACTCGTCTTCATTTTTGAAACAGGGAACCATGGTTAAGCCCTTCCCATAATTTTCAAAACTATGTAAAATTTTATGGTTAACCCCTCACATGAGAATATTGGTTCTGTCCCTGATTTGGTTTGCATCATTCGGTATGTGGTTTTTCAGCTTTGTTGTCGAACTAGTGTTTGTTAGTCCTTTGTTACTTGAGTCAAGAAAGAGAAACATTGAGTATGTAGTTGGTTAACGGTTATGAAGTGAAATTCTTAGAAGGAAAAAATTTCGGACTCCATGCTTGGGACTATAAGTTAAATGTTCGTGAATGAAATATTAAGGTGGATGTAACTGGATGGTCTTACCAATAGGTTTTCTATTTTGGAAGAAAATAAAAATTGGGAGCTGGTTGATCATCTCTTGGTTTATACTTTCAGGAACGGTGGTTTACGAGATTTTGCCATTTCTGAATGGTGGTGGTATTTTCTGAAGTGGGCCAAATTGCTGAAAAATAGGACAAGTTTAAATTTCGATTATTGAGAAGTTGTTTTCTTCATTTAAATTCCTTTGCTCTTTCTACTGGACTATCAATTCTCAGTTGCATGCTCTTGCTTCCCCAAGTTCTTAGTGTTGTACTTTACTATTAATACCCAAGCAGTCATGTAATTCAAATTCTTTTAGTGTTTCTTTATTTTTATTTTTATTTTTGGTTGATTGAGTTGGGTTGTTTGAATATGTAGTCGTGATATATCCTAATTCATCTCCTAGTTCAATTGAACCCTTCAATGTGGTCTTCACTCTGAAAATTCTACATTTAAATGCTAGTTTCTAATATTAGATGGAAAATTTTGAATGGCATTTTTGGTTCTGGTTGTAGGGGGGAATGCCAGGTGCTGCTGCTCTTAGGGACAATAAGATTTTGGAAAGAATCGCGGAGAAGCAGGCTGCAGATGGACGTTATTATGCCGCAATATGTGCTGCTCCTGCTGTGGCTTTCGGGGCATGGGGTCTGGTGAAGGGGAAAACGGTGAGAACTAGCTTTGTTGACACTTGTTTTTACTATTGATGCTACAACTGGTGTTTTTATCGAGTGATTTTTTTGGGGGTTATTATTGGCAGGCAACATGTTATCCATCTTTTATGGAGCAACTATCATCTGCTGCAGTTACAGTTGAATCAAGAGTTCAGCAGGATGGAAAACTTGTTACAAGCCGTGGACCTGGCACTGCCATGGAGTATTCTGTTGCACTGGTTGAGCAATTATTCGGGAAAGAGAAAGCTGATGAAATATCTGGTCTTATGGTATGTTGAATAGACATGAGATTTATAGCTGTAGAGGCAGTGTAATATTGGGTAAAAATATGGAAGTGATTCACAAGTAGACATATATGGTGTTGCCGTGTGTTAAGTAAGGCTTTAAATAATGGTGTTAGCTATTGTAATGGTAACACCGGTTGTGAAATGGTTTCAGATTGTAATGGTTGGAGCTCAACAGTAGCGGGACTCGGAGCCACAATTTTTTTTCATCTTTATGAATTTTTTTTTACTGTAACGATAACAGTAATGGTGGTGGTGTAAAACCTTGGTTTTAAACATAACGGACCGTTACCGTTACCGTTATGTAACAGTAACGGGCGATTTTTAAAACCTTGGTTTTAAATATTGTTCCAATAGCGTGCTTTACCCTCCTGTGTTGAAAAACTTCTTGCGTTAAGACTTAAGATCAAGGTTTTAAATAACGGTGGCGGCTACTGTAACGGTAACGGTAATGATGGCAGTATAACGGTTTCAGACCATAACAGCTTAGCGTAACAGTAGTGGATATCGGTGCCACGAATTTTTTTCATCTTTATGAAATTTTTTGTAGCGTAATGGGAACGGTGATAGTAGCGGTGTCCTCCAAAACCGTTATGTAACAGTAATGGATGATATTTAAAACTTGGTGAAGTGCCATTTCTTTGGCTCTTATGATTAGAGAAATTTGATTTATTCTGATAACTTATGATTCGCTTCTATTGTTGCCAATTCTAATAAAAACTTGTACACCAATTTCAAAGGACATTATGGAACTTAGTGATATGGAAAAGCTCCTGTTTCTCAATGTAGAAGTCATTGGTTTTTAGGAACTTTGATTTTATGTCACTCTTTCATAATTTTGTTTTCAGGTAATGCGACCCAATCATGGGGATGGATACACCGTGCTCGAATTGAATCCAGTGGATTGGAAATTCGATAAATGCCCAAAGGCGAGTATCGACAGGATCATGTCTTCAATATTTCCTTCTCTCATTTGTTGATTCTTTGGTTTCGGCCCGCTCAGCATCCATGCTATTGTCAATTGTCATCCACAGCCTGAGTCATGTTGTCATTTATGTTAATACTTGTTAGATCTTCTCCACTATGGTTGCTTATTCAAACATTGGTTTCGGTACTTACACAAGCTCCCTTCTTTACAGGTTCTTGTACCTATTGCGGATGGTTCTGAGGAAATGGAAGCTATTATAATCATTGATGTCCTTCGACGAGCAAAAGCAGAAGTTGTGGTGGCTTCTGTTGGAGATAAACTAGAGATTTTGGCTTCTCGGAAAGTGAAAGTAGTGGCAGATATGCTCCTTGAAGAGGCTGCAAAACTTTCTTATGACTTAATTGTGTTGCCGGTAATTCAGATTCTCTGTTCTTTCAACTTCTCATTATCGTGCATTCTTTGGCTTATTTTCCTTGCATTATGCTATTGGACAGGGGGGATTAGGTGGTGCTGGAGCATTTACCGACTCAGAGAAACTGGTAAATATGCTCAAGAAGCAGAAAGAAGCTAATAAACCTTATGGGGCAATTTGTGCATCTCCGGCTCTGGTGTTGGAGCCACATGGGTTACTTAAGGTATGTACTCAACCATGTGTATTTACATGTAGTCTCGAGCAGATCGTGGCCTTAGGGTAAATGTCAATATAGGGTAGATGCGGTAACTAATAAAATTTTGCCAGAATTCTATAAGTTTGCAAAATATGGAGGCATTCTTGCTTATCCATCAAGCTGACATGTATTTAGATAAAGGGCGCTTCTTGTTAGGGATGTTATTTCATTCAACTAGATATTCATAGTCCCCTTTTGGCTATGTTCTTTTGTTTTTGAAGAGGAAGGATTGGAATTCATCCGGGTTTTTTTTCTTGTTCTTTTATTAAGATTTGTTTTCGGATTTAATTTTACATTGTGATCTTCTTCCAGGGTAAAAAGGCCACAGCTTATCCTCCACTGTGTAATAAGTTGTCAGATCAGAGTGAGATTAATAATCGGGTGGTGATTGACGGCAATCTCATCACCAGTAGGGGGCCGGGAACCGCTATGGAGTTCTCACTGGCAATTGTGGAGAAACTTTTTGGTCGTAACAAAGCACTTGAGCTTGCAAAGGTTATGCTTTTTGTACATTAATAGATTTTGTTACGGTCTGGTCTTACTGCATGGTTTAAGTGTGGCTTTCTAGTTTCTAAGACGGCTGCTGTTAAGATCTGAGATCTACATAAGTTGGAAGAGTGCCGGCAGTTTTGCGCGCAACTATGTGTATAAATACTGACTACGAGTTGTGGTTGTAATGATGTGACTCCAAAAGTTGGAAGGATGTCTGCAGTCTTGTGCACGACTATATGTATATAAATAATGACTACGGTTGAGGTTGTAATGATGTGACCCGGTAGTAATTATTTTTCTTTATTAAGTTCCTCTTTAGTTATTTACTGGTACTAGATTCTTTCCCAGCAAATCGTTCCCAATCCTTTTCTTTTAGATGGGTTCAAACTGTTAATTGAATTTTCATGTGGGTGTTAATGCTTTTTCGATAAATGTGGATATTTACACTGTTTTACTCCAATGGCGAGCTCTTTTCTCTCCCTATTTCTCTCCTCACCACCAAACACCACCTCCATGTGACCCTTTTGTGCTCGTACACCTTTCTTTCCCTAACTCATTTACTGTTTGCCTCTGCGGCCGCCGCCTTGTTGCTGTCCATTTTCACCACCTCACTCAGGCAGCAATTCCAATCCGAGGATATTCTACTAATGGAGAAGAGTAAGGGCCTTAATTGTTCAAAACGATTGGTGCGAATTGTGATTTTGAGCATTGGCTTGTTGGATGGTCTTGGACGAGAACAATGTCAGCAACATTGTTCGGAAATTCTCAAAAAACCATATATTTGAAGCTACCTACTTTGAGTTGATTACGGCGCACAGAACTACATGTTTGGTTTAGGTACTAATAATTTGAAAATGAAATCTTCTATACCATGGATCTGTACCCCTCCTAATGGTAAAACACAGTCTTCTAAGTTGCATTTCAACCTTGTTGCAAGTCAATATCCTCTATCCAACATTTTTTGGTACCGAAAAGTCATTTCTGGCTCCGTAGAAATCGGGTGAAAAAGGTCTTTGTGGCTCGGCATTAATTCCAAATTCTCGTGATCATTCCTAGTGCAACGACGTCCGATTTGATCCTCTTATTTCCCTAATATTGAAAAATCTACCAGATTCGCTGTTTTCTTTTTTTCAACGTGTCTACTTGTCTAAAAATTTCTGTTTTCCCCATTTTCAAGTTGATGATGAAGTTTAAAACAAATGAACCTTGGGCTAAATTACAAAAACTGCCAGTGTAAGCTAATCTTAAAGGTTCTGCTTTGTGGTTGTAAAAACTTTATTTTAGTTGTTATTAGCTACCTTGTTTGCTGTGAGATTTAGAGCTTA
Source organism: Embelia ribes (assembly GCA_001753735.1). Lineage (NCBI taxonomy): Eukaryota > Viridiplantae > Streptophyta > Magnoliopsida > Ericales > Primulaceae > Embelia > Embelia ribes. The sequence goes on from MKEJ01001355.1 coordinate 10,877, forward strand.
AAACTAGGACACTAAATTTAGTTGCTATCAGTAGACTAAATTTATATAAAGCAGTTCTTTTTGTTAAATAGAACTGCTTTCTATTTTTTCGGGCCTTCTGATTGTAATCTTAGCATATGTTTTATAAAGCCCTTCTACATAAGTGAAAATACTAATCATTTTTCATTCCAAATTTGACAAACTGAAGCAGCAATAGACAAAGTGAGTCCTGCTTTTTGGTGCTGAATCTA
>MKEJ01001358.1:0-11654 GCA_001753735.1 Embelia ribes
AAAAAATATTTTCCTGGAAATAAATTATTTTATTAAAATACGAAGTGCAACACATATACTCAATATTTTGCATATTAAAAAATATTACTTACAACGCCTACCTACGAATAATAATAATAGTATAGATAATGTATTTTTAATATTTTTCTTTTAGATCCCTCAACTTCATCCTTCTCATTCAAAACTCCAACTCTGTCCGTAACTTGCAACTAAGCACTCACCGACTCGCACTCAGGCTTCGACTGTCGGCGTAGCGGCGACAGAGTGGAAGGTTAACGGCGGTGGATCTCTTTTATCTCTCATATTCGATTGCTTATGTGGCCCTCCCTCAACGTATGCCTAGTTTTTTGCCTTTCTCTTTGATTTCTATTGATTTTGTAGTCTTCAATTCTAGTGCATTTGTTTAACTAAGTTTTGTTGTAATTGATTGGTGTAATTTTAATGGTAAAGGCATTCCCACGAGCTCCCCTAAATATAATCCCCTAAAACTTTAAAATGACGACTCATTTGTGTACGGATACATAAGTTCTAGATACATTGCACCCCTCTATATTTAAGCCCAAAATATTAAATTTTAGGGCATTCGTAGTTGCCTTAAATGAATCCTAAATTTCTTCTATTTGATTTTTTAAATGAGAAATATTGAAAGAGAGATGTGCCACAACAGTTGTTCTAGTTTTCTCAGTTTTTAGAGTTCTTAAGAGAAATGCAATGGTAAATTTATGAGGATAGAATTGTACTATCCACAATTTATCTATTAAAATATTATTTTTCACAAAAACTGTAAAGCCCTATTAACATTAGGGAAAACGTTTTTATACTTTTTATTATAAGATATATAATTATACTAGTAATTTTTAGCAAATTTTATGGAAAGACGGTTGTGACCAATTTCTAAAATTTGGATTTGAAGTAGGAGAAATGGGTTTATAGGAAGTGTGATGTAAATGAGAAATACTGTTCTGAATGCTCTTAAATCGATGGTGCATTTAGGACAAATCTTACTTTTGAAAAAATCCATTTATAAATGGACTTTGGAGAATAGGCTTTTCCAAAGACTCTTTTAAGAAAATTTTCACGTTTGGTAAACATTATTTATAATTTGCTTTTAGATTTTAAAGTCAGAGTGTGTTTAGTTGGTACGTGAAAAATGACTTTCTAAATATTAAAATTTATTTAAGATTATTAGACTCTTTAAAGTCAGGGTGTAATTGTAATTGATTTTTACACGCCTAGTGGAATGATTTAATTCATTGAACCTGTTTATATTATTTGATCACTTTGATAGATTTTCTGTTAGTTTGTGGTGTTTTTGCCCAAATTTAATTTCTAATTTCGTTTATTGTTTTTTTTATTGGAGTTAAGCTGAGATATTTTGAAAGAGAAGTTGAGGAAGAACCACATTCAATTAATTCTAACTGGTTTGCAATAAAAAGTTTCACAAAGAAATTGCCTTTATCTAATGAGACTCCGGGAAAAAAATAAATAAGTAAAAATTCGCATAGAATCCAAATGAGTCCATTGAGACTCTAAAGAAACTTATGATCAATCTACAGAAATGAGTCCTGAACTGCGTCTGATATGAATTTGTTATAAACCCTAGATGGCCAATCATGTTTAAAGGTGCAGTTAACCTGGAGCTTTTTTTTTTCCCTAATTTTTAATAGGACCCTCTGTCCGTGATTGTCCTTTACAATTTTCACGGATGGTGTAACATTGGTTGTGCTTTAATAATGCTTTGAAGTTGTCGATTTGCAAGTTTTTACGAATGGGCATCAGTAAAACAGAAATAAACTTGAGAAGATTGCTTGTTGCTGATCCTAATCAGCATAATCAAGTAAAGCTCATACACGTATGCATATTGTTCTTCTTGCTAAATCAACCATTGTAGTAATCTTTCCCTCTGAAGCTTGGGTGTATTTGCCCATATGCATATACCGTGTGTGTGTTGATGTGTTTTAATTAGTCTCATCTTATCCTTGCAGTATGTGGCTACTTTACGAGAACAATTAGAAGAATTAGCCCAAGAGAAAACTCCTGAAGGCCTACCCAGGTCTGAATTTTTTATTTATTTATTTGTTTATTCATTTCCGTATTATATTCTCCTACCATATCATGTTGGAACACAATTCGTACTATCATGGTCCATAGCCCCTCAAGATTCTACACATCTTAGTTGCTTCTGCCTATATTTATTCATTTTGTAGTATTCCCTGCATATTCTCCTGGAAGGATTTGTTGTTTCTTCACCTGCTGAATCGTAGCTGCATACATGTAGTGTTCTGTATGTTCGTCTTGTTGGCCTTTCATAATTTCAAACTTCAACCATAAATTTATATAGTTTCGTCTGCTGGTTATGCATCTGGAATAGAGGCAATAACAAGTAGGTAACATATGGACTGATTGAATTTTAGCATGGGCTTTCATGGCTTTCTTAAGTTGTTACAATTATAATAATGACGATGATGGTGTTAATTACTGTGATAGCAAAAACACTAATGATAGTAATTGTTATTATAAAAAGTTAAATATGATGTTTGCTAGTTCAAAACCATACAGGTAGGTTGACTTAAGAAGGTAGAATAACATTCCGTGATACTTGTCAAACTTCAACCACATCTCCAATTTAAGATCTCCTTTATCTTGAGAACTCGTCACACAAGAAATTTTCATATAACGGCATCCTTAACTTTTTTTACTCCCTCCGTCTAACTTATTTTGTCCACGACGGGAAAACCAACTATTTATAGACGACACAATAATTGAGTTTAACTATTTTAAATTGTTAAGTGTTTTCATATCTACCCCTAGCATTAAGTACTAGCAAATGGTAGCACAAACTAGAAAGCACAATAAATAAGGGTATTTTGGGAAAATTATAATTTTCTGCATATTTATTTTTGGAAAGTGAACTAAGTTTTTGGACAAATCAAAATAGAAAAGAGGAACAAAATAAGTTAGACGAAGGGAGTATTAAACTAGGGTTGGTGTCTTTTAATTTTCATGTCTCATGGAAAAATACTCTGAACAAAAATAGTGGCTTCTATTTTTTCGGATTACATGAGACTTGTCAAGAATGGTCTAGCGTATATATTTATGAAAATTCTCAATAATAGCAGAATGCTATTACTTTTGTACCTGCGTTCCCTCTTTTCTTATTGTTCACTTTGAATTATCTGATCACTATTAGTGAGCAACACAAAAGAATTCGGCTTGCTTCATTAATTAGGCATATTATAAACAATGTATTTGCTAATTGATAGTATCTGTCTGCATACTGAGGCTGGTTTATACCATGTTACTTGATAACCTCATAGTGTAAAATTTAGAAAAGAGATACGCTACTCCCTTGATATGGTAATTGCAGGTGCATGTTAGTCTTTTAGTATTTTCGCTTAACCTGGTAATCAACAAAAAGCTGAAAACAAATGTCTGTTAAAAAACTTGAGGCCTAGTAAATATTGTGGAAACGCAGATCTAAAATTCTGCTTTGTTTATTCTTTCCCTGAAAGGTAGTTTAAAACGGAAATACTCAGTATAAAGTATATTTTGGTATAAAGTGTCTCAATCTTCTACCTTTTAGAATTTTTGCGACCATGTTGAGGACCCTATAGGTTCAGTTCGCAATCTTTTAAACTGTATGCTAATGTAATTATGAATTAGGACAAATGCAAGCAATTCATTGCTCCTGATAACATTCTTACAGATTTTCAAAAGCACAGCTGAATAATTATTCTGAAAAGATTGAAGTCATTGCCTCGAAGTTGGCTGTCTCTGAGGTACGTGTATTATATAAGCTTCTTGTCTAAAAAGGTTGTTAAAGAACACAATATCGGAAGCAATACGAACACAAGAGCTTAAGTGGTTGGCCTTAAAGCCTATTCCATGGGAAAATAACTATTACTGTATATATGCTAGGACTACATATCTCATAATACTTCATATGAGGACTTTAGTTATAGAGAAACACTATTGTTATATTTTCCACCTCTATATATATTCTTTCTATATTTTTTAGAATTAGGAGATATGATCATCTTTTCTAACATCTTCAACTATGACATGTCTCTTACCTCATGTCTCAACATTGTTTCTATGACGCATCTCTTTTTGTAAGCATCAAGGTTGTTGGTGCTGAAATGGTACATGTCGTTATTAGTAGTATCCGGTACTGTTGAAGTAGGTTTACTAAAATTTTGTAAGTCTAGACACAACTAAGTTGCTACCATAATCTTCAACATTTCTTGCTTACTGTGATCGAATTTTCTCTCTGGACGAATCGTTCCGAGAGGAACTCCACTCCATCAGCACCCTACAAGTTCTCTGACCTCCCCATCGCGTAAGAACAACTCATCATCCCCATCGCGTAAGAACAACTCATCATTGGCCATGGCTTGTTTTCCATCAATTGTTACAGGATGGTGGAGCCTCATGCTCTCACTTAATGGTACATGCCTGTGAGCCATGTTCTCAGGCCCGGTCCTCTGAAATTCGGGGCCCGGGCTGAGGAAAAAAATGGGCCCTTTGATAAATAAAAAATTCAAAATTTAATCACCCAACAACAACAAGCTTTTAATTATTATTGTATAATTATTATATCTCATCTAAAATGATTTCTTCTTACATTTTTAGATATTTTCAATACTTAAGATTGTTAAACCATTCAACCTATCTTGAGTCATCGTTGTCTGCAAATAAGATTTTAATCACTTTAATTTTGAAAAACTTTTTTTTTAAGAATTTGAGTTGATCAAAAGGGTTTAGCGGTTTATTAATTGAAAATCCTGAAAGATAGGCAGTGGGGATTGAGTACCTGATCCATATTAATATAGTGAAGGCTAATAGGTTATATCAATTAGAAGTAAGTTCATAAAAAATTTGAAAAATTTTGAACTCCTATGTCCAAGTTGGCAAAAAAATATAAAATATTATATAATAATAAAAAATAAAAAAATATATAAACAGATAATTACCTATAGAGAAGGCTGAGAAGCAGAGAAAGGGCTATTGCTTGAGCAATTCAGTGAAAGGGGCAGAGGTTTTGAGTAGAAATAGAGATTAACTTTTTTCTATTATATGTAGGCGGAGTGATCGAAAGACGGTGACTGGTAAAACCACCTCAGTTTCTCTTTTCTATCTCTCGATCATCCTGGAATTTTTTTAATAAATAATAAAACAAAAATTTTGAGCCTCCTAAAATTTTTGCAGTTTCTCCTCTTTCTCGATCTTCTTGAAAATTTTTTTAATAAAAATAAAAAATAAAAATTGGGCCCTTTAAAATTTTTGGGTCCTTGGCAGTTCCCCCGGTGGCCTTGGGCTAGGGCCAGCCCTGCTTGTTCTTCACTTCTCTGTAAATTGGGGCTTCAGATTTTTCGTTTATTTCCTTTAAATTTTGACTTTTGACTTCTGGGTGATTGAATACAAGCCAGAAAGCCATACACATGAAACGGAAGTAGTATCATGGCCGGCCAATATGAAGCTGATCATTATATCTGTAATGAAATTTTCACCGTAATGTCGGAACTCAAAGACCTTGATAAAAGATGGTTTGATTCAAGCAATATTTTTTGCCAGAGTTCTTGCATCTTCTCTTTAACTTGCTGTGTTGTGAATTCCTGGACTTCACTGGTCGCATTTCGAAGCTTGTCTTCATATCCAGCATAGAAAAATCTTTTAGTTTTCCAAGTAATGCTGACTAGTCAATTAGTTAGCATTTTTCTTAGCATTCTACTATATGCATAGCATTACTGAAATACTAGAGGGGCATCTATAGACATTAAAAATTTTGGTCAATAAAATATTAAAGCTGGAATCTTCCTCTTTCCTTTGTCAGGAAGCGTATGGCAACACTTGGGTCGATACAGAAGGAATTTGCAAGTTCTTACTCCTTTCATATTGTTTGTTTGAAGATTCGATAACATCTTGCAACATTTGCATTATTTTAATCTTAATGAAAACTTTCTTTCAAAAACTTGTAGCCAGCTGTTCAAGAATCTGAGGAGCCGTCTTCTGTTTCTAAAGCCCGATAAGAAAGCCCTACTCTTGGTAGTCCAAGATTGAGGAGGAGATTTGTGTATGGAACATTGAATTTGATAGTGCGACGTTTTTTTGTGTTGATCGATTTTTCTTTGATATCTGGTAATTGTTTCATTAAGCAGACCTCAGTCCAGCGCAGAAGATAGATCACATAATAATGTGGAGCGTGACCATTCAGCTGTGGTTGAAATGGATTCTCACGGACTCATATTGAGAAACATAGGCACAAATGGCTTATTATTTAGGCATCTTAGGATCGATACAGAAGTCATAAAGAAATGGTTTGTTAATCTTTATATGCTTATAATAAATGCTTTACTTGAGGTTTTCATGAGAGATATAAAAGTGTCAGTCTTCTCTTAGTACAGGGATAAGAATGAATGTAGCATGAAACTCAACTTAATCAAATTATTATTTTTTATTTATTTTTTAAATTTTGGGTAAGCAGCTTGTAAAAATTGATTCCCTGAAATGTTATTTTTATGTATTACTTGTATCCTACTACCCAATTTAACTTTTTATCTTCTTGCATACTAGCATCAGTTTCCTCAAATGTGGATAACGTTGTGGTTATAGGGCGTAGTCCTCTAAAAATGTGGATGCAAGTGATAAAGAAAAGACGTATGTTGGAAAACTAGATGAGCAAGTTACCTTAGATAGAAGGAACGAATGGTATGGGAAATTTCATGTCATTCCGAAGTGATATTTTATTTTGGTTCCATTTAACAGAACCCAAATTCTAGTGATTAGAAGACTTTGTTTTTTGTTGTATAATGTTAAGGTTCTCGACTTTGGAACTTATATCATATATTTTTTTTTTGTTCATGTCAACCATCTTATTATCCTCGTATATCTTGTTATTTTAGCAGTCTATTTCTTATCATTTTCTTTTTTGGGTTTCCACTTTCCAAGTAAATCCATTATTTGCCGAGTCATTTGAATGCGTGTTTCTTGAGCCCACCACTTAGTACTGTAATTTTGAGATCTCTTTATCCATGAGTATCAGAAAAATACACGTGGGGCTAAAACCTTCTTCATAAGCGTTAAATATGCTTGCGGTCTGTACTAGTCCGAATATGTAAATACATACTTAATGCGATACAAACATATGCAGTTGCTAATTCTTGTTGCCTTTGATGACAAATACAGAAAGCTTCAAGAAGACATGACAGATGAAATGGTTGGTCTAGCTCGACAGCTTAAAGAGAGTAGCCTTATGATGAGCCAGAACACCGAGAATTTTGCCATATATTTACTCATCTCAACTTTCAGGAATTTTTTGCCCTTATAAAATAATTTTAAGACCGGCCCTTTTCTATATAGAGATACAAGGAGGCTTAAAACTACACACAAACTTATTACTGCGTATAGGTTATTTCTCAGACTCGGAAAGTGTCACATAATCTCATATCCTCAGCTATTTTAGTGTACTTTTTGTCTTCAGCTTAACCGTCCCAAAATCGCAATGTCACAAACTGACATAGGTACCATACAAATCAAACCGTCATCGACCTCCTTGTACTTGTCAAAAATTTTCATCTTTGAAAAAATATGGTAAGAACACCTTAAATCCAATATTAAACGAGCACATGCTTAACAATCACTTTTCCTTTTGACTCACTGATATGCCTGTTTTCAAAATGTACACGTGCTTTTGTAGTGCCCATGTTACCACACCTCCAGCAACCTCCTTCGCACCATTCCCACCCCCGAATCTATCGCCAAATTCTAGCTGTTGAGATCTATTTTATTGACTTGCGCTGCAACTGATGTAGAAACCGAAGCTGAGCCCAGCATCACAGACACTGCATTCGATCTCTCTCAAAAAACAAAATTTCCAAGGGATGTCCCACTTGTTGAACTGGGGATCAGCACGAAACAGAAGGTAGAGGAAGAGTTGATAAGAAAGCAAATACCAGGAAAGGATGAGGAACACTATTTCCTATTGGGGGCAGAGTTGCCCGAAGATAACACTGAAGAGCTGTTCATTTTACCGTTAAGGAATGTTGATAATTTTGCCTGGGGCCGAACCCATATGTGGCCTATCATAGGCTGAACATAAATCCTAAGTCTCGGGCAGTGAGACAGAGAGCCCGAACTTACAAGAAAGAACATCAATAAGCAGTTGCATAGTTGAAAGAGAACATGTTAAGATGAAAATTTTGCAGTACCAAAACATCAATAATGTTGCAAAGATGAAATTGCCTTCTTCTAATCATGGCTAATCTGCAATGATTTGGAGAGATTTACATCAATGATGAACAGGTGGACATTTTCACAACCTTAGAAAAAACTTTTAATTTATCAAAATATATCTATCAGAATGCACCAATAGAACTAGGGCAGCCCTTAACTGCAATTCCTTTTTCAGTCGGACACGAAGCCAAGGGGCACCCGTCTGGCTTATTCCCCCACCAATGTAGATCAATATGCTGCATTCCCAAACACAAGTACAACAAGACTCCCATGAAAGCTAACCCAGCATCGAGTGCCCCTGAAAGCACGTAATTGTTCCGACTCCACCAATTACGATAATATCTATACACAATAAAACCAGATACAAAACCAATAATTATCCAGCTTGTATAGTTTACTGAAGTAGCAGGTGGCATATTAATCGATGCGGCCAATATCACTGGAAAGGAAATAAGTCGTATCCATTGTTGATTTGGGAAGGCTCTATATGCGAACCAGACTAATAGAGGGGCTATAGCACCGAACAAGAAAAACCAGTTGATAGCTGAGTAGTACCCAAGGTCTCCGAAGATACGACGTGGCCCAATTAGGCCCCATATAACCGAGGCATCGTAGAAAACATGATCTCCTGGGCAGGTCCATGGGCTGCCCGGGGGCAGAAGGGCCCGGTCGCATATGTTTGGTATGGTGTCCATTAGCCACCAAGCTGTTGCTAAATGCACCAATGCTGATATTACGGTCCCTACCACCTGATAGAAAAAATATTGCCATAGAACGATTAAGTCTAGAAATCTTAGTGCATGTGCTCTTGTTTGTGTACTATGATTTCCGGAGATGAAACAATGCAAATTTGGAAATACCATGTTGGTGTTTCATTTGTGTACTATGATTTCCAGAACAAACAGATCAACATTTTTGTTCAATTATGATTAATAGGAAAAAAGAGTTGTCAGCTTTTTTAGATCCTATAATTAGTTGCTCCAATATAATTTCTCACAGTTGTTCTTAAAACTCAGTTAATCAAATATAATTACTGCAGAGTTTCTAGAACCATAACCAAATGCCAAATAGTTTTTGGCAACAGAAAAATCAACATCAATGGAAATAGAGAAAACAATAAGCTAAACTATGTCATATGATAAAGGTCTGTACCAGAAAAAAAAAAAAGTACCGAAAAAAAAAAAGCATTGTGATAAAGGTGTATTTAGCTGAGTTTTCATTACTTTGCATTAGATAGATTTCAAGAAACATCCTCAAAAGCTGTTTCCTAAACCTTGTTTGCAAGGTGTTCCCAACAGAGTGTTACGGCACCTTAAAAGGGTTTATGGAACCATAACAACCACAAAATAATTTATGTCTATAAAAAAATAATTCTTTTGTTAATTGGGAGTTGTATTCTTCTGTACGTAACGCAAAATAGGAAACACGAGACTGACCTGGGCCATAAACATCGATCTAGGCGGGATTTTCATGTAATGCCCGAGCTTGAAGTCTTGAAGGAAATAAATCCCCTGCTTCATGCTGATATATCCATACACCTTGAAGCACATATTAGCAACTGGATATCCTGGATAGATATACCCAATAATATACTCTGTGATCACATTTAGCCCTGGTGTCTGTAAACCAATAGATCGTAAGCTCTCTATTAGGCCATTTTAAACACAAAACGATGGATAAATTTGAGAAACAAGCATGTTTTGAAACCTGGTTTGTCGTAGCAGTGATGACACCAATAGGGAGGGTGAAAAAGAAGGCGAGCCCACACGCTAACAGAACTCCCCACCACGGGAGCTGGAGTTGATTTTTGTAGTACTCGCATGTGAATACAGTCGCAGCGATGTTAATGAAGAGGATGCTAGTGAACCACCATTCTGGCACTTGCTTGTATTTCGTCATGAGCCTCGTGTGCACGTCCATCTTCTTTTCTTGGAATGCAGACTTGCTTTGCTGCAACAATTCGCTATACCCTAGCATATGTGAGTCTGACTTACAAAAAGTACTATCTTAGGGTTTGTTTGGGTTTTAGCTTTTAAGAAAAAAACCCCGCTTATTTCTGTCTAAGAAAAAAACTAGATGCATTTAGCTTAAAACTTCTTGCTTATTTAAGTCGAAATAGAAAATAAGCTTAGCTTAAAAGCTTACCAATGAAATGATATCCAGCTTTTAAACAAAATAGCTGAAAAACTGAATCCTACGAACTTCAACCAAACAATTCTTTAGTGTCTCATATATATATACAAACACATGCATACAGAAAGCTGCGATTTACCTTCCATGGAATAGGAAAACATGAACAACCGTTGCAGTGAGGCAGGCAAAGCTTAGAGCATAGGCCATGGCAAAGAAAGTGCTCAGATAAAGCGGTCCCTCACGATCATATGCATCGAAATCAATATGGAAGTTCGAGTCTGTAATAGCCGAGATATTGTAGTCTTGACCGGTGGACGTGAATAGTCCGTCTGAGAAAATGGGGAAACTCTTGGCCTTGTAGATATTAAGCCAATATGCGATGGGAGTTATTAAGTACATTATGAGTACGTATCCAATAGCAATGTTGGCAGTGGCAAACCACGGGCTAGCGAGTGGGCTACCTAGGTAAGACGATATACTGGACCAATCAAACCCGACAGCACCAATCCCGAGGCCGTGTAGGCCCGAGCCTAGCTGCTGAGCGAGGATAGAGTCGGGATATAACCAACACAACCAAGAAAGAGAGGATAGCATCGGGAAGAGGTATCCAGGAAAGACGTAGTACGCGAAGCTGCAAGTGAAAGCAATTAGGAAGAACTGGTTCCGGGTTAGTCTACCTTTAGGCTTCTTCTCTTTCTCATGTAGTGCCCTGACCATAGGAAAATGGTAATAGTAAATAGTAGAAGATGAGAATACTTAGTACGGCTCGGGTTTGATTGATTCTGCAGATAATGAAATAATAATGCTTGAGCTGATGAACTTTTAATCGAGTTTGAGTCGAATTGAAGTTCAAACTCAAAAGGTCAAGGTCGAGGCCGAGCTCAGCTTGAAAATTTCTTATGATAATGTATATATTTGATACAAATATATATAATTTTAGTTAAATAGTAATCGAGCCACTTGAAAGTTTTTGAGTCAGTATCTTACTACTCGAGCTCAAGCTCGAGCTCAAAACATAAAATTAGTAAAGAAAACTCGAATTCGGCTTGTTAATTCATGAATTGGGCATTTAACAAGTCAGGTTTGACTAGCTAGCGATAGAGAACCGTTGAAATAGGTCCCAATTTTTTCTCTGTGCTAGTTAAGTAGTACATTTATTAGTAACAACTGAAATCGAGCACCCCGGCTCAAGTTCATCTCTACCCAAAAGTTACATACGTACCTGAAGAGCGACACTTGTACCAGATTCTGGGGCCACCACATATCGGCGGGCTCCACCAGGAACCGCC
>MKEJ01001367.1:0-13728 GCA_001753735.1 Embelia ribes
AAATATTGACTTATTTGAATAAATAAATTAATTAAAATATCTAAATCTTCGTTTTTTATCTTTCGTTTTTATCTCCATCACTATCTCAGCAAGGAGTGGGGAAGAAAGAAGGTGCAATTTGTCGGAATAGTTGCTTTGCTCTTAGCTTGCAAATATGAAGAAGTCTCGGTCCCCATTGAGGATGATTTGGTTCTTATTTCTGATAAAGCCTACAGGAGAAAAGATAATCTTGATATGGTAAATGTCGAAGCAGTTATTTAAATTTGAAGTGCATTTCTTCTTGATTTTATAGTTGAGCTTTTCGTATATCGCAGGAGAGATTGATGTTCAACACTTTGCAGTTCAATATGTCGGTCCCAACTGCATATATATTCATGAATGTATGTCGCAATCACCCAATGTACGTATGTGTGTGTATATATATATAGCTGTTAAAATGATTCCAATAAGACGTTGCATTTGTGATTGAATTTGCGACAGCTTGAGCTCTTGTTGTTCTTCTTGATCGAATTGTGCCTGTGAGCAATCACCTCTTTTTTACCTTCATTGCCCTTATTTCATATCGACAATTAGATCAGATTAAGGTTACCTACTAGTAGTCATAATGTTAATGTTCGTACTTGCAGAGGATGCTCAAAATTGATTGTGAGCTTCCACAAGGAAGCCGCAACTGGGAGACTAACCATCTTCGTGGTAGATACTGAATAACGAAGCCGCTAAGTTGGGTCGTTTCCAATAGTTTGCAGCTGTGGTGTACAAGTACCAATACCAGGTTGTTAAATTGCCAATACAACTGTGGTTGTTGTTCATGGTTCGCATATACACTTGACTTTTTTCCAGAAATATTTGTTCAATTTGAACATACAGTGATACTGTATTGCTTTTCCATCTTTAATTTATAAATAAGATTGGTTACCATAACATTTGCTTCACTCTTGCCCTTCTTGTTTTCCTTTTCCTTTCCCTTTCGTGGAAATAAAGGGCGTGTATGCAGAGAACATTCAGAAAAAGACAAGGCAGTGAAACATAAGAACGCAAGGCTACAGACAGTGCGGCTCTACAACCGCTTTAGACCCCCGCACAGCTGTTGGATGAAAAGAGTTTTTTCTCCGCGGCTTAAGTTGGAAAGAGTTTTTACCTTTTTGTGTGTGTGTGTGCTCCACTGTTTTAATATTGGTCGTTGGTATTTTATCCGAGGGTTATGCAAGGGTCTGCAACCATCGCTAAGCTCCACAATCTGCAGCCCCGAGTTACGGTGACGAAATAGAAATGTAACTTATATTACAAATGGAACTTCTGATGCTTGAATCACAAAAGTGAATGATTAAATGGCCTACATAGTCTACAAGGGGTGTTCAATTTTAAGGGTAAGAGCACATTGCATAATTTTCTCCGAGGCTTAAGTAGAAAACAGCAGTAACATCCACCCTTGCAAACCTTTTAACTATTTCCGTTATTATCTGTTCTTGATGATCCTGTAGAAAAATAAGTCGAAAAATAAAAATGAGGGGCGTGTTGTGATCAGCCAAGACCAACAACTATTAAACTATAATGTAAAAAATGTAAGGATTCTACAACAAAGAAAACTCACCAGGAAATATTTCTTGTATACGAGCAACAGCTACGTGTTCAAAGAATTCCTTACTAGCATCTGCATGTTCCAAGTGAAAAAGCATTGCGATTTACGATGCATATGAAATGAGTATAACTTGCACAAAAGGAGAAAGAAAAGTAAAAAAGGCTAGGTTTTAAGGGAAAAAATAGAAATCAAATGAACAACGGATACTAATTGAATTAGATTACATGGTTACCAGATTCTTTTTCTTTTTTTGACTATCAAAAAAAAAAAAAAAATTCTTTTTCTTTTCCTTTTTAGGCCAAGGTCATTTTCCAGTGAATATCTTTACTAACATGCGGCTACCATTTTGAAGTCTCACACAATTCTACCAGACAACATACATATAGTTAACCAAACTTGCAGTAAAAGGTGCACGAGATTTTTGGCAATTTCCGAGGAGAAAAACTAAGTCGAAAACTATTGCCATTTTCATGGAATTTCCTTACCGTGCTTCATTGTAAGAGATGGATTTTTCTCGTTCGCATAACCAATAACTTTTGCAGGTATTCCTGCCACCATGCTTCAAAACCGAGCAAAAATCATCAGTCATGTTATCGTAAAATCTAATGCCACAAATGAAAATACACAAATTGCTTTTGTTGGTGAAAATGGGAAGGAATATCTACCTATGTGGAGCAACATCCTTGAGTACAAGGGAACCAGCAGCTATCATTGCACCCTCACCTATTTTTATATTCCCAAGAATAGTAGCACTAGCACCAATCAGCGCACCTTGACCTACTTTAGGATGACGATCACCGATTTCCTTGCCAGTTCCTCCTAATGTCACACCCTGCAGAATGGTTTCATTATTCATTTATTTTAGTCCAAATTGGAAGCGCAACTTCAGATCAAGACTTTTTAACAGTATCAAAGTTGAGGTGTAAAGGGAAAAGAAAATCTAAAAATATAATTTTGGAATCTTTTTACCGATAAACATGCAAAGAAAAAGCACACCCCGAAGGATGTTGTGCATCTTCAATTTAATCCTTCACCAAGTATTCAAATAAAATAGAAAAACATCCTAAAAAATAGATTATTAAAGAACAGAAGGAGAAAGTCCAGTACCTGCATCAATGAAACTCTATCCCCTATAACAGCAGTTTCACCAATAACTACTCCAGTTGCATGATCCAACAATATACCCTCTCCAATTCTTGCAGCTGTAACAACAGTTGCCAAACATTAGCAAGGACCCGACGACACTGTATGTACAGACAAAAGCTACCTGATACCTGACCAGGAGATTTAAAAATTAAAAAAATAAATAATAAAAAAAAAAATTCTTCATCTTATCGTAAACAATCAAGAAGTTGGATTGCCTGGGGTTTGAAATTGATTTCTCTAAAAAGTTCTGAGGTGGAAAAGGCAAAGCAAAGGAGAAAATTCAGTGTGCCAATCATCTTGTAATTTCAAGGGGAAAGAAAGAACTTTTTATTATATATATAACGATATACGCACAACAAACCATGTAAACAAACTGCACAAATGAGCGTTGACCTTTTCATTAAAAATAGAATCCACGCACACAGACGACACATGACAGTATGTACAGAGTTGATACATGATTATTGGTATGTGCATCATTTTCGTTTTTTAAATAAAAATCTTGAGTAATATAATAATGGGACACATCTGCCAAAAAGGAAT
This sequence comes from Embelia ribes, assembly GCA_001753735.1. Lineage (NCBI taxonomy): Eukaryota > Viridiplantae > Streptophyta > Magnoliopsida > Ericales > Primulaceae > Embelia > Embelia ribes. Next base: position 3,269 of record MKEJ01001367.1, read on the forward strand.
CAAATAATACCATACCTGGATGAATGTCAACTCCAAAAACCTAGACAAAGCGTGACAATACACTATCAGGAGAAGCAACTCAACAAGGTATTATGAATCTGTTATAGGCACTTAACGTCATAATCAGACAAGTTACCTCACTAATTCGGCTTTGTAATGCCAATGCCAAGACTTTCCGTCCCTGGTTCCATAAAGCATGCGCTATCCGATGAGTTTGCAGAGAATGGTAACCCTACAAGATTAAATGATGTGGCAACAAATGTATTCCTATCAATTCAAAGCTTAATATAGTAGAAATAAGGCACACACACATGTTCTTTGATCCTTAAAATTTAAAGTTACAAGTACCTTAAGGTACAACATAGCCGTCGAATATGACAAACAGGAAGGATCTCTGTCTTTAAATGCCTGAAAAGTCAATTTTTAGCAATAAAAATAGCTTCAAGCTGCAAAGTCAGCAATAAATCAATCAATACAAAGATTATACAAAGTCAACATACTACCTGAACATCAAGGCGAATTGACCTTTGAATTTCTTGGTCGTTTAACATTACATCACAAAATATGTCCATCAATTGGGTTGCCAAGAGTGTGGGACTCTCTAGTCGATTAGCAAGGACAAATCCCAATGCCCGTTCTAGACAATCGTGTGCAAGAATGCTGGCATAAAGGAAGCTGCTCAAAATTGGCTCTTTCTCGGCCTAAAATTGCATTTTGGGGTACATAAGTTAGCCCAATGGTAAGAAAAACTGAGAAACACTTCACTCAAAAAATGCAGCATCTGCGAAGTAGCATGTAATGGGAGCAAAAAAGCAAAAGCATCGACTCGGTTGCATCTTACTACTGTAACTACATATCAATAATTTACAAAACAGTAATAATATACACACCAAACAAATATGTACAGAAGCGTACAAACTCTTGCGTGGCAACTTTTTGTGCATGGATCTTTTCATTAAATATAGGATAAACGCATGTGATATTGCCTTATAAAAGTCAATACATTCACAGCACATAGTTGTCCATATGTGAATCATTTTCCTTTATGATGTTCATTACATTACATTACATTTATGACTCAGACTTTGGGCTCAGCCCAACTATATATCATTTGCTGCTAGAGAAATGATTCTCTCTACTAACTTTATCAATAAGGATTTATCAAGTTAGATACTGAAACCCGAAAACAATACTAAAGTCTCATTAAAAGGACTAGAATCCCAAAACTGTAGGAGTCTCTGCACATAGTAAACCACAAATCACCAAATATTCAACACTTAACATAGATAACATCTGAATTTTCTCCTCCCACCATTTCCACAATTACCAAATAGTAACCCGGTAAGCTGTATTGAGTGCCATTTTGGTTGCACAATTACGAAGAAAAATGTTTTTATTTCAAAGATGGGTTTACCTGGACAACAGATTCTAGCTTTAATAGCCAAAAAGAAAAAACTCAGTAACGCTAACCGCTACCTTTTTGGACCATTTCTGGATTTGTGCATGTCACCCTTATGCAGGGGCCATTCTAATCTTCTCTATATCGTTCCAATTTTATCGGATGTACCCAAAGGGACAGTGCTAACCGCCATTTTTAATGCATGTTTTTTTTTTTTTACTAATCCCGTTATATACACTTCGAATTCTGTTTTTTTTAGCACTTTCCCATTAGGAAACTTCCAAAAGTATCTTTAAATAAGAAAATATCATCCTTTTAGAAAATGCATATACCATACATTATATATTAAGCCCAATTTGCATAATGTATTTTTAAATAAAAAAAATTACACCCAATCCGTAGAAGATAACATTTTTTTGCCTTAGTATTTTATTATGCGAAAAGCCACTCCAAAACAGTTGTTAGCCAAGTTGAAAGACTTGTTCTCTTGCAAACAAAAGCTTCTTTTTTAAAAAAAAAAAAAAAATTAACCCTACGAACCTCTCCCCCCTGTAACATCATTAAATACGTAAATTTATTACATAGACACAAAATTTTCGTTTGGCTCATATCACACAATAAATTACCAACTTTCCTCTATTGGCTTCCAAATATCACAAACCTATTCCCTCATGTCCTTTATGTGAGAAGAAACATGACTCAATCTCATATCCTATGGTACTAGCCCTACTTCTCTGACATACATACACGTATCATGGTCGCCAAAACTCATCCAAGCCCACGATACCCACATTCTTATAGCCATGCATAATTTAATTTACTCAAATCAATTAGAAATTGCAAGTCTTTCCATTTTGACCCTCTGGCAATTATAGAACATTAGAAACAAAATTTAATTATGCCACGAAGCTATTCATCCTCCAAATTTCTATTTTCATCTACGTTACTATCTATCTAAACTACCAACTCCATATAAAAAGCCACGTCACGAATGAAAAATCTAATCTTAATAAAAATTAAATGGCACCCTCTACCCCCTGGATTTGTCAAACTAAATATCAACGGAGCCGCACCTAATACTTTCAACACTGCAGGTGCAGGAGGTATTCTGCGCTCACATGAAGGCGATTTTATATTCAGATATATGCACAATATCGGAAAAACTATAGCTTTAATGGCAGAGCTTCAATCTATAAAATGGGGACTTTTTTATTGCCTTCAATTTAATCACGAACGTGTACTTATTGATATTGACTCCATTACTTTGATCAATTTCTTAAGCTAGAAATCGGAACCTTCGTTTTTGCAGGTAGTGATTAGTCAGATCTACAAATTCTTACAAGCCTTCCATTTTGTGGTCGTTACTCGTATACATGGGGAAGCTAATAGACCAACTGATATTTTGCCCAAAGGCACAATTTTTATTAATTGATATATAGTTTATAAGTGCACCAAATTTTTTTGGCAGATGTTGTTAGCATACTAAAAGATAGCATGACATGGTCGTCACCATATTCATGAGAATCGGTCATTGATACACTTCTATATTGTACCATATAAGTTTTTGATTATTTCCCGTTTTCTCATATTTATAATAATAATATCGGACTTAGAATACCTAGACATGTTCCAAAGATAGTGCACTCTAAACTTCTTTTGCTCAAATGATAAGAACGCTTGTTTTGTTTTTTTTTCAAAAAAAAGGTGCTAAGAGTTAAAAGGAAATGACCCCAGTTGTCAAGTAATTTCATTGCTATATTTGTAACGTGATTTCATTCCACATTTTTCTATATAAACAAAATATCCCATCATCTTTGTAAGTTGTAACCCCTCTTGATATGCTCGTACACACAAGAGTGGGTCCTAAACTATGAATAAGGTCAAAATTTTATAGCAATATGAAAAAATATGAATCTTATAATATGAAAATTAAAAAATCATTACCATACATTGTAAATTGTATTACGAAGGAGAAATATAAGTAATTGTGTCATGAATTAAAAACACATCCTTATAGTCATCGACCCATCTTTCATTTGTACAAACAGTGCCGGTGCACTCTACGGTAATATACTCAATCGGATAAACCCCTTGCTCAACAAATCATCTAGTTGAATCCTCCTTTCCTTCATCTCTGCTAGGGTTAGACGGTACAATATTACACTGATAGGGCGTGTACCCGGAATAAGGTCGATAGCAAACTCCACCTCATGAGCTAGTGACAGCCCGCTATGATCTTTCGAAAACACATCAGGAGAATCACAAATGACTAGGGGCAACTCTAAGTATGCCTCCCAGTCTTAGCAATAGAAAGAGTCTCCAATTTTCATAATTAAGTTCTCTATATGTGAAAATCTATTTGGCATCAGTTTCTGAAAAATAATTTTCAACTGAAGAAATTGAATATAATACTACTTATAAAAATATAAAGCAAAAAATAATGACTATTTTGGGCAATTTATGTTTTTGAATTCTCTTATTTCATATATAATAAATACAAGTTTGTAACTTTAAAATGTTAATAATATATAAAATACTGAGTTGAAGTAACACGAATAATTAATAGATCATATACCAAGATTTACTTTATAGCATTCTCGTCCCCGTTCATAAACCATTTAAATCTGCAACTTGTCTACTTTCATAGACTTGGATAATAAAATGGAAAAATACACACTCTATATGTACCTTTGTTTGATAAAATGAAATATTTACTTTCATAGTTTATGCTTTTACATGAAAAATTACTAAATTTTGAAGAACTATGTTATTTAAATATAGAAAAGATAGGATTAATATTGGAATATTAATAATAAATGAGTGAGAAATTTTACTTTTGAATATACAAGTAAAATTCACAAATGCCATATATTGTAACTTCAAAATTTTATGTGCTTTGAGATATAAAATGTAAATTATATGTGGACATTGAGAAACAGAGTTCAAACCTAATGATATTTGAAAAAATGAGTTTTCAAAAATACCCTTGAGTAAAAACTCAGCTTTTGATACCTGAATCTGAAAAAATGGGTGCCAAACAAGTTTTAGCTTTTGAAAACTGAAAATTGCATTTGAGATGCTAACCAAACACATAACACTGGATTGCCTGTACGTGTATTTCTTAGTATCTTTATATAAATTATGTGCATGTATTCCTAGTGTGTTGGGATTAAGGCTTGGGTTGTTTGTTTTGGTATTGCTGATTGGTGCAGGTCATTATGAACCGAGGTTGCTTTGACGACACCAAGGTTGCCACCAGCCTTGTGCTATTGCTTTTGTTTTGCTTCTATCATTATGCAGCGATGCTTATATTTGTTCATGGTTGATGGTTCTTTCTAATGCCATTGTGATCCAAAACTAAAGGGAGCTATGCTGGTTAAGAATTTAGCAGCTAAGGAACCATCAACACTTAATTTGGACTCTTATTACAAGCAATATTATCTTTGCTTGGCTGCTGCTTCTGCAACTATCAAATGGTACTGCCAAGATTCATTCCTAAATCGTTAAGCAGGAAACAGTCCGTGTTAATTTGTCATTCACCCTACTGCGTACTCATGCTCAGCAGCTTTGGCTATCCTTTTATGGGATGTGCAATTGAAAGTAATCCTGATTCCTTAAACAGCATGTAGTTACACTTTTCGCTATCATATTGCTTGTATTTGTTTGGGGGTCCAGAGCCAAATCTTTTTGTACATAACTACAGTAAAGTGAGAGAAAAAAGCAGCTTGGTTGAAATCTTTGAAATAGAACAAACCTAATTATAGGCTTGTCCCTCACGTTATAATTAACTAGTGGAACATGATTACTTTGCGTGGTTATCAGATAACACGGAAGCCAAACCCTTGGCAAGACAGAACAAATTGAACTAGGTAGTTCTCGGTACCAAAGGGACTTTCACGGGTCTGTATGGTTTAGGTAATGGCCAAAGCCAATCCCAAGAAAATCACCATGATCTATTCAATATATCTTTGGACCAGTATTCTAAGTAAATATGATGATGTAAACCAACATTGATCCTGGAAAGCACTCCAGACTGGAAATTTGATTGCATCAATGCGTGAATATGTTCTCCTACACTTCATTAAAGCCAGTGATCCCAGATGGTAATACGAGAATTCTTTTTGTGTTTCACCATTAACTATTAGCAAGTCTAAATCACGTCCAGTTTTGTGCTGCTTGTTCTATACAACTCTGTCAATGGAGGGGCTTCTTTAGAATCATGAATATCCCCTGAAGTTGCACGGTCTCTTTTCTTGTTTTTGGATTTCCGCTATATCTGTTTCCGTCATGGTTGAAACTGTGCAAAGTTGAGTAATAAGATCCCACTGCATCATGTCCAGGATTGAAGCAGAGAAAGGAGTTATCATCACAAACCACTCATTATCGGTATGTGTTTGCTACATGATGCCTGTTGTGAATGGGGCTAAATTTGAAGCAACCTTGGTTTCGTTTCTTGTTAACCATTCAACTTTGACTGTCATCTTACTTTGTCCCTTGAAATATATTATTTGAGGAAGAAAAAATCGAACATAAGACTGGATGGGCTGGAGATTGTAGGAGAGGTTGCTGTAATTTTCTTTACGTTCAAAGCAGTTATATGATAATCTAAGCCGGTTTGCATGAGTGACAAAAGGACTAGTTAGGTTGTTTTACTTTACCAAGTCTCTGAAGAGCTATCTGTTGTCCTAAGTTTAAGATTATAATTCTGTAATAATTTGCATCATTGTAAGAAACGTTCTTAGGGGTGCATTTTTAGTATTTCTTACGTCCTTTACCTTGTAATTTGTTGTTTGTTTATTTCCACTTCGGGACTTCCTAATAAATAAAAATTTTACTTACTTCTACAAGAACTCTATGTCTTACTGTTTAATTCAGTCAGTTTTTTGTTATTCACCCTTTTTTCCCAGGTTACGTTCAATGGATCATTTGACCATATGAATATTGATGCCACTAGGTACCCTTACTTTACTGACTATCTGAGTGATTGCTTTTACGAGTACAATCAAGTATTGCTTTCTCGTAGTGTATTTTCACGTCGAGAAATATTTGATTATGTGATGGCAAGAAAGATCGTATCTTAAGTTTCAAAAATTTTTGTGACTCTATAAGCAAAAGATGTAATTTTGTGTCATCCAATAACAGTGTCCAGAACTTGGAAATTATCGAACCTTTGGATTCAACCCTTTGGGGCACAAGCAATAAAAAGAGAAGCCTGTTCCACATGATGAAGACAACAAGAACTACCGGAGGGTATAACGACAAACCCTACTCATAGCTGATGTAGCAATCATTCCATTTGCCAAATTTCTTTCTCTATTTCAAATTGTTAGGTTCTGCAATATGTTTTTTCTAGACTTCTCATTCAGATTAGCAAGTATAACTGTTGCCAATCCTATGAATAAGCTGATCTTGAAAATCCTGCATTTCTTCTACCTTGACCTATAACCCCTTGATATTATAATCTGAATTGCCACTAGTAGGCAAAATAGGCTCGCTGTTGGTGTGATCTGCAGGTTACATTCAATGGAGTATGAAAGTGACCAACTTCCCTATTGTATATTCCTGTTATCTGTTTAATAAGTCATTTGGATACCATTTAATCTTTCTCCATTTCAATAGATTTTGTTAGATTAATTTTAGTAAGTTTACAACCTTATAAGGTGTAATAAATGAGGTATGGATTATATACTTGAAACAGTTTCTGTTGATAGGTAACGCATGCACGGATAGTTGAATGAACGTCCATCTTTATTTATGTTCTCTGATATTAAGCTGTGGTTGACGAGGTTTAACTTTACAGTTTACAAAATAACAGTGGTAAGAAACATCCCTTTCTTTAAGTTTCATTTTATCTGACATCTAGCCTTTCTACAGAACCAGACTTCTCAGAGCCAACCTTTTGCAGCCTTTGAAGGACATTGAGACTCTAAATGCTCGACTTGATTGCCTGGTAAGTATTTAATTTTTTTTTCTACTCTAGAAACAGATATGTATAATACCTGAATTTAAAATCAATATATAATTTTGACTTTTACCTCGTGTGCCAATCATTTGTTCCTATTTCATTTTCTATTTTCAGGAAATATCTGTTTATACATGCAGCCTATCATACTTTAACATCTTTTATATTATATATAGCATATAAAATATTCCCTGGAAGTTTTAAGTTTCTCTGTCTGTATGATGTAAAACTGAGGTACGAACCAGAGAAAAATCAAAGGATTTTTGTCCACCTGATCTTATCTTCATGTTGCTCAAAATGCACCTTGTCATGCTTTTTGTTTCAAAAATGAGATTTTGCTATTGATAATTTTTTATGAATTGGGATCGGGAATCATGACTGATACCTTCATATGTTTGCTTCCAGGATGAATTGATGAGCAATGAGCAACTATTTTTTGGTCTCTCCCAGGTTCTTCGAAAGTTCCCAAAAGAAACTGGTAAGGAGAAAGGAAAGAAGCCTCCAAAAATTTATTATGCAGTTTTGCAAGTATGGGTATAATAGAAGTCTGTAAAATGAGTTTGTTCATGATCTTACCACAGATAGGGTCCTTTGTCATTTCTGCTTCAAGCCAAAGAAAGTTCCAAATGAGGTCTTGGGAATTGAAAATTCTAGAAAGAGCCAAATTATAATTTCCAGCATTATTCTTCTTAAAACCGCTCTTGATGCTTTGCCATTACTCGCCAAGGTACACAATCTCTGTTTCCGTTTCCATTTCCGTTTCCCTTATGTGGTTTTATAAGACTCTGGAATATTATTCTGTTCTATTTCAGGTGCTCAAGGACGCAAAGTGTTTTCTTCTTGGAAATGTCTACAAATCTATATGCGAGAATGAAAAATATGCCTCAATAAGAAAAAGGTACATTTGCAGGTTTTATTCTGATTGCTTTCTTTGTTTGTGTTGGCAAAGGCTTATGAAACTATAATCTTAGTAAAGCCTGTAATGAGAACAACATTCTTCTTCCAGTTAGATTAGATTAAATTCTTGATTTAAAGGCAGAGTAATGTTAAGTTGTTAACAATTGACATCCTTGAATTTCCATTTTCATGTTTGTTGTTGAAGTGTTTTGAATGCACATACTGCTTATGCAATTGAGCATGTACTTCCTTGAAGTTCACAGACATGACACTTTGATCTTGTATTCCGTGTTTCAAGTTTTACAAAGTAAGCATGTTCTAACTTCCTGATTCCACTTTTCACCTTTTATGCCTCATAATCTTCTCTCTCTAATTTTGTTGAGCTCTTTTCTCTGTGATTTGATTTTTAACCTTCAATTTGGCATCCTTGTCTTTGCGGTTGTCAATCTATATATGCTGAATTGTTTATTCAGTAATGCATAATTTACCTAAAATCCTTCAGGTGATTTTCTTTTTGATAGTTCATGTTCATGCATATAAAGGGTGCAATGTATTTCACGTGCAATATATAGAAGAATGAGGGAGCACATGTTTTGGCCCTAGTTTAATTATTTGAACTACAAGTATTACTGTCTACCAGGCTTTTGGACTTGTTATTTATGTGCCTTTTTGTGATTGTTGTGAACTTGGACCTAACATAGATATTGTTGGGTTGCAAAAAATCAGAGTAAGCAAATTATTGACACCAATTTTAATGTGGTTCAGCCAATTGTGCCTACATCCACAGAGAGGGGATCATTTTTATTAAAAATCACTCAAAGAGGGATACAAAAAACTCACAATGTTGTAACAACCTCACAATTCTCACAGAAACTCACAGTAGTGTTTCTCTCTAATTTTTTGTGTTATTTAAACAACAAAAACCTCACCTATTTATACAAAGTTGAGTGGCATGTGTTGGGGGTGCAAAAATAATACTGACAAAAATAAAAGACACCAAATTTAACGTGGTTCGACCAACTGTGCCTACGTTCACGGAGAAGAGTTAAAATTTTATTGCAAAAAATCACTCAAAGAGGGGTACAAAATTCTCACACAATTTTGTCAATCACCTCATAACTCTCACAGAGCAAATAGTGCTCTCCTAAAAAATATAGATTTATGTTTTATCTCTGCTGTATTTTTGGTGTATGTCTGGTGTGTTATTTACAATGGCAAAACCTACCCATTTTATAATCACATTTTGGTGTGATTCATGTTCAGTTACCAGTGCGATTTATGCCATAATTTTCACGTAAATCCACCTCTTTTAGTAGGTGTGAATGGCCCCCATGACCCATCAATCTCCCTCTTCACACCTAGCAAGGAGAAAGCATCCGACATTAATTAGTTGGAGAATCTTCAATATCACCAATACTAGGTGACCCTTCAGAATCTTGTAACAGAGGTAAACAACTACCCCTATTCACTATTCTCTTCATCTTCCAACATCCAAAACACCACTTGTTATCACACCACACAAGAGCTCCAACACCTTATATTTCAATTGATTTTTTAACCCCGAGATTCAATCAACTCGCCTTATTGGTTTTCCTCGAGCTCCAATAACTCGCAGTCTTGGTCTTTTAACCCTAAGCTCCAAGAACTCGCCATCTTGGTCTTTTATCCACGAGCTCCAAGAACTCGCAATATTGGTCTTTTATCCCCGAGCCCCAAGATTCTTTTACCCCCGAGATCCAAGAACTCGCAATAGCCTCAGTTATCAGGCACAATCCCCCAAGATGGTTATCAGAGTCGAACCATCTTCATCTGTTACCTGCTTGCTCGACTCCCCTTGGTCACGTTTCTTCTTCCAGCAGTTCTTTTGAACATGGCCTACTTTGCCATAATAGTAACACTTTTACCCTTATCATGTTGCTTTCCTTCAGTAACGAAAGCATTAGAATGAGTTCTGCCATGCTCTTTTCTTCTATTCTATTCATTGAACTGAGAATCTTTTACCATTTCCATGGTAAGTATTCCATTTGAGGCCGAATTGCTAAGAGAGACTACCAACGTCTCCCAGCTGTCTGGTAGGGAACTGAGAAGTAATAGGGCTTGCACTTCATCATCAAGTCGCAAGTCCACAGCTATGAGTTCATTCACCAGTTTCTGAAAATCACTGGTATGAACAGTAATGGAGGCACCGTCCTTCAATTTCTG
>MKEJ01001371.1:0-10416 GCA_001753735.1 Embelia ribes
TTGTTTTTTTTTTTTTTATTTTTTTCTCGCATTAATTATGTGAATCGGTGGGCTGGAACGGAACTGGTTTCGGGTTTCAAAATTCAAAATCTGATGGTTTATCAATTTTTTCAATTTATACCTATCTTTTTTTTCTAATAATCGCTACATCTCAGCCCGGAACTTGAACGAGATCCTAGTTCAATTGATCTGGCCGACTTTTAAGACATTGAGTAGAATTGGTAAATGGTGAAGATTACGTGATAAATGAGATAGAAGAGCGCATTTGGAATGTTGAATTCGTGTATAAATTTATTTTATTGTATTGGACGTGTATATACCTGTTTCTTTCACCATCCAACTATTCAAACTAAGCAAATTCCACCTATAATTTACCCAACTAAACTTTCCTTTTGAAATTGTTCAACTTAATTGGTGTACACCTATGCTTGCGCGTGAACCAGCTGCTACTTAGTTGGACCAAAAAGCGAATATTTAAAAGAAGAGAGAGAGAGAAGAGAAAGTACATTAAAAAAACAGATTTTGCATATTTGAAGATCTAGCAGGTGATGTGGTGTTATTTATAATAGTAGTACATTTTAATTTATTTTTATTAATTTGTAATTCTTCAAATTTCATATATGGAAGTAACTATTCCATTCGCTGAATTTTTTTTAAAAAAATCAGTTACTTTTATGATTTTATGTTAGCACTATTTAAAAATTTAATAAAGAAATTACTCTCTTGCTATCTAACAATATGGATACATGCTAAAACAGCAGACTATTTACTAATATATTGCTCCGAGCTCCGAGCACAGGCCGGTGATACTTATTCGATTTGAAGAAAAATATATCGTAGTGAAGAATTTAGTTTTGCGTAACTTTTTGTTATGTTCTTTTATCCTTTAAGAAAAAGAAATCATTATAAATCCTCGTTATTACCATTTATAAATTTTGAGAGCTTTATTTGAGTATAAATCATAATTTACGTGCTCAGTTTGTTTCTTGTAATCCTGTCCATGGCTAATGGAATAAAGTGCTCTTTTCTTGAGAAAAAAAAAATGACAGTAATGTTATATTTATTCATAATTTTTATTCAATTTTTTTACTTACTGATTTGAAAAGAAAATCATAAATTCAATCATAAATAAAATATATTTAAAAATTAATTATATTAAAATATTTTTTTTATCTTGTCATCGGATAAAAAAAGTAGATTGAGGTAACATTCATACAATAATGTTCCAGTTATGCCACGCTGGCACTACAAGAGCCGTCAACTTAATGAAACAGCTGGAAATAGAAGTGGGACCCGATGTCCCTTCACGAGTCACCTGATGGCTATTAGCGCATGTGAAAGATAAATTAAGAGCTATATAAATAGAATTTAATATAGAAATAATTTTTTAATTTTAATATTTAAATTTTAAATTGGTTTGAGATTTTATAATTATAATTATATAAAAAATTTCTAATTTTATCATGATATAGGTTTTGATACATAGAAGAGACAATATTGAAATGTGAGAAAGATAAAATCGAGATAAATTTAATAATTTTTTCATGTGTCAACAGATGAATAGTAACATGAAAGAAATTACTTTATATTTTTGTTTATAAAATCTCTACATTTCTAAATTTTACAATGCATGTTTTGCCTCAAGATAGAGTTTTACACGGAGTTAAACATCTTGCTCACTACGTGACGACATTAAACTCAGCAAATCGTGAAGCAGAAACGAACACGAGGATCAAGAATTATAGCGTGAAAGTGTTACAATCGAAAATTTTCATTAGGATGAATATTGAAAATGAGAATAAGAACCGGAGCAGAAACAAAATTGGGAGAGGAACCGTAATGGCTCCATGAAGGATTCAAGTTATCTAGGTGAAAAGCGGGAGGAGAAACATTTCGATATGATAGTTTTGCCCTTGTATTTTCCCAAAATGCCAAATCTAGACAATTGAGTCTCGTGAACTTTGATTATATAGTTTTTTGTTTTGTTTTTGCTTTTTATTTTGCAAATAAAGAAAGACTTGCATTGGTGTGTAACCCGTGAAATTTCAAATGAAATCAATGCAAAAATTTTGATTTTAGCAGGGAGGGGTAGAATAAGATGCGAAGAGGATCCTACTAATCTTTTGCTTGGCTACTGATATCGAGGTGCGATATGCCAGATTACAAGTTGGTTATTTTTGCTATACGAACATACTTGGTATATAATAGCCAAGATCTTGATATGATTGGAACTTCACTTGGACCAAAATGACATCAAAACAGTTGCAAGTTTCACAATGAAAAGATATAATCCGATAATTTCATTTTTCTCAACTCAATTGACGCTATAGGTATATTTACAACAGTCATAAATTGTATGAATACCGCATGCGTATGCATTGTGTTTTCCTCGTGTATGTTAGCTTACATGTTACGTATCCAAATTTGTTGGTGCATTATAACTAAAATTTAAATAACCATAATCAAATTGAGGTTTTATTAGCTCTGGCCGCATACGTAACTCTAACTTGAGCTCAAACCGAAAATGTTGGTTAAAAAATGGGACACAAGCCAGAACAATGAATAGAAATTCAAAGTGACAACAGTTATATTTCTGTAAGTGTCCAATTGATTAGAATATGGTACAATAATTATGTTTAACCTGTACATAACAAATTAAAGTACATGTATATGGAATACTTTATATATTCTGTCTTAGTCACTAATAGAACAATTTCAAAAATCTTATACATAATGGTGCGTCTATTTATTATGTTGGGAACAATAATGCTATGCATAATTAAGATACTTAGGTTGAAAGTGAAGATATTTCCTTTTTGTAATCATACGTTTGCAAGAAATTAATGAACGGAAGTGAAATATCTTGATGTCACATTTATGTGAATGGTAGCTAGATAATTAATGAAAAAAAATGCTTTTTGACCTATCAAGTTGTCCCACTTTGTCACATCTTATTTTAGTGGATGATTTACTATGTCATTATCAAAATTTATAAAATGCAAACATATGATCACGGAGTTAACTTTTGGGGTTAAGTTGGAAAATTGGAGCTAGTGGATTTCAAAACCATGAAACTAAAATTTTAAACCCATGAGTGTGATTTTGTGCACGAATCTGGGGGCGTTGCCAACATTGTAACTCTATTCAGCGTATTCAGACAATTGATTTTTAAATTAATGATTAAAATTAAATATATTTTTTTTAATTTTTATATTTAATTTTAATTACCGCCCAAATGTATCAGACATAAACTGTTCAACATCCTTGCTAGACAAGCCTCCTATCCCTTTGCGTACATCTTATTTGAGAAAAAAGAAAATGGGATTTGATACCGTGGAATTGATTATGTTATCTTTGGAAAAGAAGAATAGGGAGTGATGACTTAGCGATGCACATTGTCTGACATGATATCTTATGAAAGGAGTGGAAATGAAAAAATAAAAATATAAAAGAATATGTATAAGATTATCGCACTGTTCGTAAAAAAAGTTCTGATACCATGTCAAATATAATAAAGAGATAATTTTATTGAGATGTGTAAAATAAATAGTAAAGACTCAACTATATATAGAGTTGATAAATCTTGCACAATCGAATTGTAAGATCAAATCAAATCTCTATAATAATAATCTAATCAAATTAAATAAATCTAAATACTAAATTGCAAATATATAATTCTTTTAGAAAGTAATTGAATAAAATCAAATCTAACATATTTTTTAACCATATCACTGTATCATATCGTTACTGTATTAAAGTTATCTTTTTTTTTTTTTATTTGTTATTTTTGTTGTTGTTGAAATCTGTGGTTTCCGGTGGCTTGCGCTGTCCGACTAGTTCATATGGTCCAGTGCCTCGCACCCAAGATAATTTCCAACACGGACCCGGGTTCAGCTTAGCAAGCTAGGGGATGTGGCCCCAAGTACGGCACATGTGAATCGAACTCCTCACCTTATGCCTGTAGTCAGAAGTACCGATCATTCGACCACTAGACCGACCCCTTTGGGTTACTGTATTAAAGTTATCACCCATGATAAAGAGGATAGGGAATATAAGTAGGATCAGGGTTAAGTTGAGACAAATTATATGGTTAATATTTGGTGCAAGTATGCCACGTGTTATAATATGGTTGGTGCCAGCCAAAACAGGGTGAAAACTGGACAGCTTAAACAGGATTAAATTTGGACCCTTTTAATATTTGCATGCCAAAAAGCAATTTAAGTCCATAAAAATAAATGTTTTAATTTCTTAGTCCTACTTTAGGTTAATGTAATGAAACAACCATCAAAAAGGACTTACAGTTTTAGAAACACAGAAAATGTAACAAATTTTGATTTTTACACAAAAAGATATATTGAAGTGGCGATTGTATTTTTTACACTGTATATGCCTTTAATGGTTTTGTCCGTGTCAAAAAGGGTTACTTTCCTACATTCAAAACACCAGTTCTTGTGTTGTTTTCTTTATCGATATTTTTTTCCCCTAAAAAAGACTTCATTAACAGTGGCATTTTATTTACATAGAAAAAACTACAGTTTTTGAGTAAAATGACCATTAACAATGTTATTTTCGTTTTAAAGCAGTGAAGTACTTTCTAATATTGAGTACCCCATTATAATCAACGCAAAAACTCTAGCTTATTTATTCCTAAGGAAAACGCCATTGCCTTTATGATTGGATAAAGTAGAAATCATGATTCGATAAAGGATTATTAAAATGCATATTAAGACAAATATTTCATGAGATTGAGAAATGTCTTATGTATTTACTAACAAACGTATACGTACTTTGCATACTATTCATAAATTTACTATTTAACAAAATATTTTACGTACTTGAAAAATCGAGTGAATTTTTCACTTTAATAATATTATTGATTACATCATAATATTATTATTGGCATGCATTGTATGACCGGATCATTGCATAGTTGCATTGGCAAGCGTATAGTGTAGCGATTATGTTAGTTTCATGTTAATGCATTATATTACCATAGGTGTGGTGTTTTTTAAGTAATATTATACATTTTAAATGCATAAAGGTGATTGAGACACTTAGTCAAAGGTAGTAGCTTCTGGCATGTCCAGAGGGTATCGGACGGGCTTGAGTTGTCGGACGTATCTTCGGACAAGTGGTTCCAGAGTTCACTTGGTTAGCCAAAATTTCAAAATTTTGCTAAGTATTTCCCCTGTATCCGTAGGGTGTCCGACTGGGTGTCCATCGCCGAGCTGCTGCCAGACAGCCGACTCAAAGGCGTCGCACACTTCAACATTCGAAAAAATAATTTTTGACTGCATATCACCTCTAGTCTCTTTTCACTTTTCCCCAACCACGAAAATTTCAGAAGAGAGAGATAGAGGAGAAAGAAAAGCTCTACCTTTAGCTCGTGTTTTGATCTAGCCCCTGAGTTCATATGTGAAAACTAAATAGTTTTTTGGCTTCCTTAGAGCGAGGGGAATATTTTGAGGTAAGTCTCACTTTTCGTCTTGTTCTTTTTCAAATCCTTGGTTTTTGTACCTTACTCATACGTTTAAATAAAGTTGAATTTCTTTTTCTTCATAACATGTGAAATATTTTTTTGTATAGGCGGGACTTAATCCATGTTCGTCCTCTAGGTCATTTCTAGGATTCAAAGACGAAGTAGAAGCTTGGCGAAGACAAAGCAATTTCATCTAGCTTCGGCGTTCAATTGACTTCAAGTCTTTTAGACTTTCTCCTCAATATTACAAAGGCTACGCATTGAGGTAATTTTTGTCAATTTATATTCTCGATTCCGATTTCTCAATTTCCATATCGAGTTAGTCATTGAAACAGATTTATAAAACTTCTTTCTTACGTCTTAGAGAATGTTTTATATAAAAGGAGCGATGCGATTTGGGTGGCATGCTAGATTAATTTGGGGCAAGCAAGAAGTGGATTTTTGGGGGGTTTTGACGTTAGTCTTTCAGCAACTACTTAGTGCATTAGTAAGATACGACAGACTATAAACTCAACATTAAATAGAGAATTTGTAGTTTATAGACGTGTATGAATTATATTGCATTGGCATAGTTGATTGGCATAATATTTGGCGTAGATGATATGATATTCATTCATATGATAATTAGTCTTATTTACATTCGTAGAATAATTTATCATGTAAAAGGGCGTTGTTATTATCACATTCATGTGAAAGCATTACTATCAAATTCATGAAAAAGGGCATTGTCATTATCATATTCATGTGTAGGTGAGGCATATGCATTGGCATGTGTGAGTTAGAAATCGAGTAGTCTTTTATTTTCTTTTCGGGACAAAAAATATTATTTTACAAATAGCGGGAAGTAATGAGACCTACAGCTTTACTGTAAAAAATTAAAAACGTGATCAAGGACATTACCATTGACTAGTGTTATCACGCGGGAATCGGGTCAATGAATATCATGATTGGTGTTACCACGCGGGAGGTGGATCATAGCGTCGTTTTATGAAGCGATAGATACTAGTAGGTGTGGCGTTGGCGAGGCGATGGCGAGGTGTTGGTGAGATATGATTATCCTATTGCATAGTCATAGCATTAGTAGTATGAGTATTCTCATTGGTATTCACATTAGCGTTGTTCACACTATTACATTGTTGAAATATGTTTACTTTAAATGCCTTATTGTTTATGAATAATATACCCATTCATATCATATAGCACTTAGACTCTATGTCGTCTTAATGTTTATCATCTAATCGTATATTTTTCTTCTTTATTTTCTCATGCGTGTTTGTTTAGATGCGAATGCGGGATTCGAGTATCCTTAGATACTCATATATATATATTATTCATTTTTTTATGCTATAGCAGGCATAGTGGAGGCGACATAAAAGTTAGACATTATTGTTGCTCATATAATAATTTTGTAGTAGTTAGAACATGTTTAACTTTTTTTTCTTAATTATTTTTGTCAAGTAGATAGTTTGAGGCGATGTACATGTAACTAGTTGTTTACTTTGTATTAATGTTGTTTTTATATAGTGTTAACGTTGACATTCTTATTTCTTTTTAGCATAATTTATACATATATTTTAGGATAGTCTATATATATGTATTTTTTATTGCACAATCCTGATGTGGTTATTGTATATAGATGTGTCGTATCGCCTTGCAATAGTGATTAAATATTGTAATAATAATGATGGCGTAAAAATATTTCATGTTCCTTTCTTTTCTTTTACTTTTCTTTTTCTTTATTCTTCTCTCTTTATCTCGTCATTCCCGGGTCACGGATTTCAGGACGCGATATTATATACTAACATAAGAGCAAAAACTAATAAATTATTTTGAATAATTTTTAATAAACATAGAAGTATTGCAATTATTATTTATATGAATTTTAAGTATGCATCATATAGAAATTTTGAGATATCTACTTAGACTTGCATCACTAATCTTGAGAATTAATATGGTATTTAAATATTTTATTAGGT
This sequence comes from Embelia ribes, assembly GCA_001753735.1. Lineage (NCBI taxonomy): Eukaryota > Viridiplantae > Streptophyta > Magnoliopsida > Ericales > Primulaceae > Embelia > Embelia ribes. Next base: position 7,456 of record MKEJ01001371.1, read on the forward strand.
TTGATAGATATATAAGTAATTATAAATTATAATTACTTAAGTTTTGATTTTTATTTTAAATTGGTTAAGTTTTATTTTTTGAAAGATAAGTTTTTAGTTGAAGATAATGTAAAATTCTCAAACATGTTCATTCACTATTCAGGCTTGTGCATTTTCCCTTTATATGCAAGTCTGAGAGAGGGTACCAATTACAAAAATCGAAAATAATCTTAAGAGTGCTAAGAAATTGGAAATCATTCAATGACAACAAATCAAATGAATTTGAAATTAAATGGACTACAACCTATTAATTCAAATTCTTAATTCAAAGATTGAACCAATTTATATGAACTACCCAAATATATAAAAGAATGAATTACCTTAGCAGCCGCTTTACAGTGGTGATACGGACGGCAAGGTCAAGAAAAAGGAAGACGACTTCATTTTAAATATTTAAAGATATTATATTAGTTCTTAAAAAAAATATAAGTTAGAATTAATTAATTCATAATTTTAGGTACGATTATTTTTGTTACAAAACAACAAAATAGATGACAAATTTTAAAAAATATATATGTGAAATACAAAGTAAAATTAGCTTTTTTTTTTTACAATAGTTAGATACTTATATGTATATATATATATATATATATATACACACACGCACGCACGCGTTTGTTTTTCGCAACTTTTTATTTTGATGATAAAAGTTAAAATTGCATGATGAAGAAGTCAAAGATACTTCGAAGATCCGTCCTTGTAAACCACTTAAAGTTGTAGAGTTGGCATATATATATAACGAAAAAAGCACTTTGAATAAAAAGGTGTTCATTCTATTTTATATTAAGTGACGATTTTCAATTTTTTATCCATCTCATAGAAAGTGTCTGTTTAGAAGATTGAGATTGTATTTATTATTATTTTTTTTATTTTATTAAGTACTCTACATATTAATCGAATTTGAATATTTTAATGAAGGATGATATAATAAAAATAATATTATTTTTTTATAAAAATGAGGCCACTGAATGATCTCCTTGATTCTTATGACAAATTCTAAAATGTCAATTAATATAAAACGAAAGGAGTATTTGAAATGAAGATGCTAGCGCCAAGTTACAACATTTAAAACTTTTCCACAGAATCTACTGTGATTGTGATTGTCTAAATATTTCTAGCTTTCTCTTTTGGATTGCGTACTTACGATAACTAAGGTACTCTAGAGAAAATAAACAGCAATATATCATCTACGATATATTTTAGTTAACTTTACTCAAAAAAGACAATACTATTCATATTTTCAAGTGGAGTGCACAATAAAGTGAATCATATTTCAAAATATGTAACCTGATATTTTTGGGCCAATTTAGACGACAGACTACATAACTCAATTAAATAGATTCATAATTTGTTCCCACTTTTCAGCAAAAATTAGTTTTTTCCATTATGAAATAAGTTCTAGCATAAATTATAGCTTTTAAAGATCAAAATAACAAAAAGAAAGTCTCATATCAAAAACTGCCTAGCTAAATGCAATTCAATATCAAAAAAAAAAAAATTATTTAAAAGGTATCAATATCACTAACAAGCAATATTAAAAAAAATATATACACACAAAAATATGTGTTCACCTGCTCCAGAGGGAACTTGGTGCCATTTCCCTACTCCATGCTCCTGAATATACTTCTTTAGAAGTTCATCTTCTTCCTCAGTCCATGCACCTTTTCTTACTCCCAAAGGACCACTAATTTTCATAATTATATCACTCTTTTTTATTCGTTTATTTTTATTATTGACATGTGCCTACCAGTTTGCCTTGGTCACACGTGAATTTTAAATTGAGATAGTTTGCTTTTGTCTCTCCTATAAATAACCCCATATGTGCAGTTTCTAACTTTTTCATGCTCAACAAAATGCATCGACGTGCAAATTTGCACACCACAAATCAAGATTTTGTTTGATATTATTGTGTTGGGTTTAAATTAATTCCTATTTTGGATGTCCAGAGTTATGTCATGTTTTGTGTGGTCCAATTATATTCTGACATGTGGCGTACTTAACCTCACTGTTAATCTTCGCGAGTTAATGTTAACCATGTTATCCACTTTTATTAATTTTTTATTATCCTCTACCTCTCAATTTATTTTCTCCGAGGGAATGCATAATCTGTGTAAGTTGTATATAGATATTACGCACTGTGTTTATAAATAATTGAATCGTTATATAATTTTATACAAGAATCAAATATTGAAGTTTCAAATTTGAAATAAACTACGTGTTGGGGTGCAAAAAATAATATTAAGCAAAATATGAACATCAATTTTTACATGGTTCGGCCAAATGTATATTTGTCCACAGAAAGGGGACAAAATTTTATTAAAAATCACTCAAAAAGTGGTACAAAAAACTTACAATATTTTTGCCACCCTCCTCACAACTCTCACACTTATTTTTTTTTTCCTGCTATTTTTGGTGTATATTCTACAACATGCAAGCATACATATTTATACTACAAAAGTGGACATGTTTCATTCCCATTCCATCACCATCTTTCATCTGAAAGTTTCACCAAGTTTCAAGCACGAACAACCTCCAAAATGGACTTGAGTAACCTCTAAACTTGATACAATGAGCTGCAATGGTGTGAATATTATGACCTTGAAGGTCCATCAATTCTCCCCCTTCACACCTAGACGAGCATAATCTATAATGTCGATCAGTTGGATAAATTCATCCCGGCTGTGTCCCTATATAACTCGAGTTTTTCACGAGTGACTACCTTCGCTAACATGTTGGTTGCATTATCCTTGGTATGAATCTTCACAAGTTGCAACAATTGTTGATCCATCACCTCGTGTACCCAATGATAGCGAATATCAATATGTTTTGTGCGCGAATAGTATAGAGAATTCTTACTCAAGTCCAGAGCACTCTGAATATTATAATGAACATTGAACTCCTTTTGACTAAATCCAAGTTCTT
>MKEJ01001385.1:0-16737 GCA_001753735.1 Embelia ribes
CGATACCTGGTTCTTACCGGTAAAACTACGACCGACACCGTATACTTGCGGTTCACAAACCGTTGCATATTTTAAAAGCGGTCAACGCCTTACCATAAAAGTCGAAAAACCTGATAAGTGGTATATTTTTCTATAATTTGTCCCGTGAAGAGGGCGGATTATAGACGTGTTGAGGTCCCACCTTTTTATGTGTCTTGTTGGGTTAGTATTGGTATTGGTGTCAGGCGGTGCCGATTTTGCATTTCATATACATTGCATTGCATATACTTTTATATGTTGTATTTTACACATATTGATATCACATAACATCAAGTTTTTCATGTTGTTTAGTTGGCTAATTTGTATATTTTATTTTATATTTTGTATCATAATTGCGTCGTGGGTGCGGAGGCTAGTGACGACGTACCTCGTTGAGGTTGCTTTGATGATCATGTGTATATATTTTTTGAGCTATCGATATAGTGCCATTTTTGTATTGTAGTCCAATTATTCATGATGTAAATTATTTTGAGATTTAGTATAACGGATGTTGTAGACCTATTTTATATTATTTCATATTGTTGCCTTAAGTGGGTAGCGTTTTATTAGGTAAGAACATGATGCAATATATATTATTATGGTGTTGATCGAGCAAGCAGCTTGTATTTTTGTAAATATGGAGTTTACTTTTGCTTTGATATAGAATTGTATGCATATTGTAGTATATTTAATTACACACTATGAGATTTATTATGTTGTAGAATCAATTAGACAGTTTGGGTGAAACAGTGTTATTTTTATTTTTATTTTCTTTCTTTTTTTAAATCTATATATTTTTTTCTATTTCTTTAAAAAGGGGAAAACAACTCAAGTCATCGGGTTTTATGGGATTCGGGGTGCGACAAATTGGTATCAAAGTTTAACCGGATTAGATATACCTAAGTGACTTGAGGGTAGGCAGGGTCGAAAGTATAGGCGTGTATTGCTTGTTTGTTTATAGTTGTGTTGTTAGTATTAGTGGTGTGCATTGTAGTGTTGCATGAGTAGTGTTTTGTAGTTGTATTGATTTTCATGCGCATTGGCTTTAAGTAGCATTCGTGTTGGCGTTGAGCTACATTTACATTGGTGTTTACATTGCATTAGACAATTATTTGTGAAGTAAACTAATGTCTTTCTTATATTATGGTTGGTGTTGTAAGGAGAGCTATGGTATGAGAAAGTATACAAGGTATAAGCGGGGGATGAAGTGGCAGTAGAGGCCGCGGGGTCAATGATTAGGATGGTCATGTTGGGGGTCGTGATGTTGAGGAAATGGAACTAGGCATTCTCGGGTTCGAGAAGTTGAGATTAGGGAAGCCAAGGGTATTCCCAATTTAAAGGAAAGTAGTGAGGCTAGTTTAAAGGGATACAAGATAGAGATTCTTAACACTCGACCTCGTGTTCAGATATAAGCCCAAATGGGAGTTGGTGAAGTTTGGGGAGCTCAAATGGATGTCTCAAGTTTGATGAGGGTAATGGAAGAAGTTATGCATAACTTGGCATAAAACATGAGGGCAAGGAGCATACTGAGTACCAAGATGAGGGCCTTGGAAGCTCAAATGAGTTTTAGGTTGATGAATCCACCTAAATTTATGGGGAAATAATAGCTAATTATGATAGAGTATTGGCTTACGGAGGTGAAGCGTATCTTTGACGCACTCTACATGGTAGATGATAATTTGTGGATGGTCGTAGTGTCGTTCTCTCTATGTGGTGAAACGAGAAAGTGGTGGAGGAGTTATGAGGATATTCATGGCTGTGGCAGTGTTACGTAGTCTACGTTTTGGAACTTATTCTTCAATAAGTTAGTTTTCGCTACTTTGAGGGAGAGAAAGAGAAAGGAGTTAGCAAGTATTGATCATAAGACTTCTATAGTGCAGCAATATCAAAGGTTGTTTACTAGCCTTTCCTGTTACGCACCGGAGCTCGTCTCTATGGAGGAGGTATGTGTGAGTAAGTTTGAGGATGGTTTTCGTCATACTATCAAGAGCATTATGGTTTCGGGGCTCCCAAGACTTACGAGGATTATGTAAGCTCAGCGAAGAACATGGAGACAAGGGTACTTAAGAGACAATGAGTTCTTAATGCTCATCCCCATTGGTCTTTGGACCAACCTTTTGGTTCTCGTTCCATTCCAGATTTGGGGGTTGTTATGGATAACCGCGATGGTGGTGGAGGTAGTGGTAGTATTAGTAGGAGTACTAATTATAGTATTGGTGGTGATAGGAAGAGATCCTATAATGCATTTTCTTATCCTCCTAGTGATGGACGTCATCAGCCTACCCGATCTTCTTCATCTAGCTCAACAGTTCGGGGGTCGGGATGTTTTACGTATAGCCAGTAGAGTCATCTTGCTCGAGACTTCTCATATGTCGATTTTCTGGCACGGATGGGCATCTGTGAACTTTGTGTCCTTCTGCAGTATATAGGTGGTATGGCATTCGAGGACATATGCAGGTGCGTTGTCCTGAGGGTTTCGCAGTTACCGTGGACCTCTTCATCTTTTAGTCTACATGCGATAGCTTTGAGGATGTCATATATTCTTCCGTCTATTTCTTCTCATTAGGGTGAGGAATCGTCTCAGGGAGGCGGTGGTGGTAGTTCTCATGGGGGGTTTTAACAACGCCAAACTTCATAGGCTTGTGCTTTTACTATGCCACAGGCTCCAAATACAACCGAGCCATTTGCTGTAAGATGTATACTTCCATTTCTCTCTACTTTGGCGTACGTATTATTTGACACAGGTGCTTCATACTTTTTCATGTCTGCATGATTTGCAGGCATGTTTATGTTACCTATAGAATGTTTGAATACTCCTAACGTTGATCCTTCGGGGGAGAATATATTTCGCATCGATACTGTGTGTCGAGGGTGTGAATTAGTGATATTGGATCATAATTTTTAGTATGATTTTGTGTTGTTTGAGATGTTGGGGTTTGACATCATTATCGACATTGATTAGTTAAGTCACTTTCATGTTGTTATCAATTATGAGAGGCGTAGAGTGTCGATAGTGAATGTGACGGGAGTCGGTGTTTGTTATTAGAGGGAAGGATAGCTTTATCTTCCTTATTCACGAAAGTCGCAGGCTAGTATAGTGTGTATGCTGGCTAGTTTTTCTGTTTCTGATGAAGGGATTGTAGGGTTAGAGTCAATTCCGATAGTTTGTGAATTTACTGACGTGTTTCATGATAACCTCAGTGGACTTCCACCCGATAAGGAAGTTGAATTTTCTATTGATTTGATTCCGAGGACTAAGCTAATTGCTATTGCATCGTATTGTTTAGCTCAAGCAGAGTTAGATGGGTTGAGGGTTTAGATCGATGATCTTAAGTTGAAGGGCTTTATCTGAGACAACACTTCACCATGGGGTGTTCCAGCGTTGTTTGTGCCTAAGAAGAATGGTACTAAGTGGATGATTATCAATTATTGCAAGTTGAATCGTATGACCATGAAGAACAAGTATCCTTTGCCGAGAATCGATGACTTGTTTGATCAGTTACGAGGTTTTAAATTCTTCTCAAAGATTGATTTTCATTTCTGTTATTATCAGTTGCATGTTTGAAAAGATGATATACCGAAGGCTACCTTTCGTACTGACTATGGATACTTCGAGCTTCTTGTAATGCTATTTGGGTTGACAAATACCTCGGCAACATTTATAGATTTGATGAATAGAATTTTTCGTCCCTACCTTGATCATTTCGTCATTGTGTTGATTGACGGCATTCTTTATTTCTTTGCCAATGGGGGAGGAACATCGAGAGATTTGCGTGGCTTTCTTTCTACTTTTTGGGAGTATTGGCTTTTTACAAAGTTTCTGAAATATGAGTTTTGGTTATGAGAAGTGTGTTTTCTCTACCATGTTGTTTCCGAAGGTGATGTTGCAATTGATCCTTCCAAGATATAGGTCATTACCGATGGGAAGCGACATAAATTTGTATTTGAGGTTCGAAATTTCTTGGGTTTTGTGGGGTACTATGGTCGATTTGTTTGACATTTTTCACGTTTGGAGATCCCAATGACTCGACTTACTTACAAAGAGGTGAAATTCGAGTGGAACTCAAAATGCGAAGAGTCTTTCTTGCGTTAGAAGAATTTGTTGACTTCAACTCCATTTCTCATTATTCCAGAGTAAGGTATATACTATTCAGTTTACTGTGACATGTCGAATGAAGGTTCAAGTTGTATGTTGATGCAACTTTAGAAGGTAGTGGCTTATGCATTGAGATAGTTGAAAATTCATGAGAAGAACTTTCGAATGCATAATCTTGAGCTTGGTGCGGTAGTATTTGCATTGAAATATTGACGACACTATCTCTATGGTAAGAAATTTGAAGTTTTCTCCGATCATAAGTCTCTCAAGTGCATTTTCATCCTACTTGATTTGAATTTGCATCAGAGGAGGTGGATGGAGTACTTAGATCAGTATAACTTCGATAGAAAGAATCATCTCAGAAAAAGCTAATGTGGTAGCGAATGTATTGAGCCATAAGGCTCGATGTACTCTCATTTTCCTGGCGATGAATGAATAGGAGATTTGAGTGTATTGAATGAATTTGGTTTGGAATTAGTAGAAATGGAGAATAGAACGACGTTGCTCACGATTGAAGTTCAACCAACCTTGATCACTCATGTTGTAGAAACACAACACATTGATGGTGAATTCGATACGTATAGTATTTGTATTATTTTTTAGCATGGTCTTGATAGGTGGACAATTTCTGACGATGGCGGATAGCGTTTCCAAAGTTGTCTTTTTGTTCTAAATTTGATTCGGGGTTAGGTTATTTGGGAATCCCATCATTCGCGTTTGACGGTTTATCATGGTGGCACGAAGATGTATCATGATGTGTCTTATCACTGGCCTTATACGAAGAAAGATGTCGCGGAGTTTGTTTCATATTATTTGACGTGTCAGCAAGTGAAGGTTGAACACAAGTGTCATAGTGGAATGTTGCAACCATTGTCCATTCCTGAGTGGAAGTGAGAGTGGATTATGATGGATTTCATTGTGGGGTTACCGAGATTGATGCATGGTTGTGATACAATTTAGGTTGTCGTGGATTGTTTGATTAAATATGCTCACTTTATTCCGATATGTACTACCGACTTAGTTGAGAAATTCTGTCGGATGTATATTGATGAAATCATTCGTTTGCATGGGGCTCCTGTATCGATTATGTCAGATCGAGATATTTATTTTGTTTCGCGATTTTGGTCGAGTTTCTAAAGGGCTTTGGGGACTAATCTTTTGATGAGCACAATGTTTCATTCGCATACATATGGTCAATCTAAGTGGACAATACAAACACTTGAGGACATGCTTTGGGCATGCGTCGTAGATTTCGGTGGTAGATGGCTTGATAGAGTTCACATATAATAACAGTTTGTTAGCATTATACTAAAAATCATGTTTGCTATGGACTTAGCATTTTAATAATGAATATTATTTCATTTTAATGAAAATTAGTTGAGCAATTTTTTTTTTCATAATAAATATTATTTCATTTTAATAAATAGATATATCATATTTTGTATAGTAGATGTTTAAGTGTAGAGCATGGCTTGCACGCAGAAGACTAAATCATCGGTTTCTTATGTAATATAAGTTTAACATTTACAAGTTTAGATGGAATTGGACACATCATCAGTAGAGTTGTAGTAATTGGTTTTAGTAGGCCTGTCTTGACTACATGGGATGGTTGAGTTCCAACTCCTTTTACTAATACATTTTGTATGTATTAAACAGGGTCGTGTCGAAGTAATTATTTTTATATCGACTAGATAAAATTATTAACACCTTGTGGTCATAAACATTGTTTATGCTCTTAATCCTACATTGTTATTTAGACATGTATGGAAAATGTTTATCATTTTGATTTACAAAAAGTGAGATTCGTAGTGAGTCAATAAACATAGTGAGTTGGATGATAATATTATTCACATAGTGTTTATTAATGATTGATGAAATCCATGTCCTAGGTAAGGGAATGAAAAGACCCCCCTAATACCGTGTCAAACCTTGTAGATGGATTTTGTAATCCGATACGTCAAATAAGTTAAGTGGACGAGCTTAAGGAATTAACATGCTTATTAAATAAATATGTCAATACTTTATTTAATAGAGTGAGTATTTGTAATCTTTACATGGGAAAAAAATTAAACAATACTGACCATGGAACCGAATTAAATTCAGATATGTAAAGAGAGAATTCAGTTGCAATCCTTTAGTGGGATGAATTACGATTTATATGGATAATGAATAGTTCGTTTGATGAGATAAGATAAGACTGAATCTTTATAGGATAACTCTTCAAATATTCACCATCAGGTTCCTGCTATAATCTATATAAATACGCTTGCTATGACAAAAAAAAGAATGGACAAAAATCAGATTTAAAACCAAAAAAAAAAATATTTTTTTTCTTTTTCTACTAGGTACATTGAGAGTCCATCCTCTTATCCGGAGTAAAGTGTTACGGGTAATGCAGTGGAAGATCAAAGGCACAATGATTCTTCCAAAATACAATCCATTTGGATTTGGAAATAACGATATTCAAAAAACAAATCTCGTAAGTATAGCTCCAACCTATATGGTAAAGCGTAATTAATTTTTCATAGTATACATACATACATACTATGAGCATAATTTTTCCACTGCGTTCCAATACAGTTATCATTTGAACATCGAGATGATTATGTTCGATGCTTTGTATGGGCAACTATGTCATTCTCCTATTTGTTGGGCGGAGGTTGGTGATGGTGTCTTACTTAGGCTGGAAATGGTACAAGAGATTACTACTGTCCAGATGATAAAATATCGGTTGGAAACAGTGCATAGTCATTTCAAAAGATGTGAAATAACATCCTTTGTCGTTTGGTGTGGGCGAACATGTTTTCTTAAAGGTATCTCCGAAGAAGGGGGTTATGAAATTTGATAAGAAAGGAAAATTATAGCCGACGTATATTAGACGTTTCTTGATTCTCGAAGTGGTTGGAGAAGTGGCTAATAGGCTTGCATTGTCGCTACAGTTGTCGAGTTTTCATCCCATTTTCTATGTATCAATATTAAGGAAGTATATTCGGGATCCGTCGCATGTGATAAATTTTGACGACTTACACGTAGAAGAAGACGTATCATATGAAGTGAAGCCAATTCGAATATTGGACGCGAAATAACAAGTATTGAGACGGAAGTCTATACGACTAGTAAAGGTATTGTGGCGAAGTGGTTTGAGCGAAGAGATGACTTAGGAATGTAAGGATGCGATGTATGAAAAGTTTTTTGATATCTTCGAGAATTTCGGTACGTGTTACTTTGGTGTTGTGCATGTGAATTTTGAGAACGAAAATTCCTAACAAGGGAGGATGTAATGTCTTGGAAAATTTGATTTTTTTTAATGAATAAATAATGTTATTATTTATTTATGTTTGATATGTTGTGTTAGCATACCAATGTGACATGAGTGTTGAAATATTGGCATTGTTGTGTTGACACGGGTTTTTACGAGACATTGCATTTTAACTAGTATCAGCATATGCATTGTAGTACTGGTATAACATACCATATATAGTAGAGATGTAGAAAGGTGTTGTGACGTATTGTGAGGGGCGTGGAAGCTTGGTTTTGTAGTGCGAAAGGGATTGGATGCGGTGTTATATTGGAGTTTGACAATAGTTACGTAACGTTGTGTAGTTTGAGTTTTAGGCACTCAAACGGTATTTTGAAACTTGCAAAATATTTTTATTAGTGTCTAATGATGATTACGAGTATTTTGAAAGTTAGTAACCAGAAATGTGGGCTCGGGTGAGAGTCCAATTCCCGTTGGTTTAATCAATCCAACTAGTTATTGGATCGATCAAAAACTTGTAACTGATCGATCTAACAACAGTTGGATTAATCCAACTAAGTGTTTGACTGACATTAGTGGTGAGGAGTGTCACTTTTGGCTTATAGTTTTTCTGCAAAAATCATAATAGGGAGAAATAGAGAAAAGGGGAGAAATACATTTTGGAATTTCTAAGCTTGATTTCATCTCTTTCCCGAATGCGGATATGAATTCTAAGTACGGATTCTTCATCCTTTAAGCGTAGGGAATATTTTGAGGTAAGTCTCGATCTTTGTCTCGTTCGTTTACAATTACTCAATTTCCGTGCCAAGTTCGTATGTGAAATTAAATTTGTTATTCTTTATCCTCGTGTTGAGTATAATGTTTTCTCCTCTAGTTTTGTATTGATTCGACTTCCGTAGTTAGATCAAACCAAGGGGCAAATAAAGAAGAATTTGGGCCCTTTTGATTTATAGCTTTCGGGTAAATTATAACGCTTCTATGGATACGAGTAGACTACGAAATAGTAATACATGAGTGAGTTTATGTGCGTACTTTATGTGTTAATTTCTATGTTTTAAATTATGAGTTGTAGATGTTAATTTGTTGTTATTGAAAATAATTATGTTGAATAAAGCATGCGTAGGTTTTGATAATGAATATATTGATTTATTTTTCATTCATTCATGGGTTGGCATTGTATTTTTTTTATGATATGGGAAAAGTATTATTTTTGATAAAATTAGAATTTGATGAAAATTGATTTGAATGAAAATTTGAAAGTGAATTCAAAAGTGTCGAGTTGTATTCATTGGGAAATCGAGTTATTTTTATTTTTTTTGGGACAGGTATCCTCTTTTAGTGTTGAAAGGAAATAGATGACTCAACGCCTTCTATTTTAAATAATATTGAAAGTAGTTTATATCGTATCTTCGAGATATAATAGAAGTTAGACTAATGTTAACTTCATACGCAGGACCCTAATTGCAACTAAGGTTTTACATTCGGTATTGGCTCTTTAATTTAGTTTAATTCCTTATTTGATAAAAATGAATCAAAAATCGAAAGAGAACGATTTAAGGAGATAAAGTCCAAACAAGTGCTATTGCGAATTAACTCAAAATTCTTACGCAACAATTTGCTTTATTCATTCATGTTGTGCAATGAAAACATGTCTTTAAAGATGAGTGGAATAGTTGATATTTTTGCTTTTTCCATAAACAAAAAAGCTAGATTCCACTAGAAATTAGAAAATCAAATGGAAAATTAATTTCGTAATCTTTTCGAAAACTTTTTTTTTTTTTTGTAAAACCATTAATTTCATAATCTTCTTTGGAAAATTATAATGACTGCAAGCATGCATGAATATTTTTTTTTTATTTTTATTTTTTTAAATATTGATGTCAGATTTTCTCGTTTGGAATCTAACGGCAAACAAATATCTATAGTTTTGTTTGGCACAAGATTAATTTTTCTTTGGTCATTTATACCACACTACACGATACACAACTTTTTAGCTGTCAAAAAAGAGAAAAAATAAACTTACACCACTTTAAATCACTCGTGTTACACTACAAGATACACAACCCAACTTTTGAAAAGCAACTCAATACAAAGAATCATTGTAAAATAATTTTTATTTTTTTTATATACATTTTTTCTATGTTTTAAATATAAACTATTATAAATTTTAAAAAATAGTATAATTATTTTTTAATTTTTTTTCAATTTATAATAATTTGTTAATTCTTGTACGTTTCAATGGAAAAAAGCACCTCTTCACCCATGTTGCCATTATTATCGAATGCTGAGGTCAAATAAAAATGTCGAATCTTACAAAAAATTGAAGAAAATAATGTTGGAATCTCTAAGTCCACAAAATAAAATAGCAAATCTCAAACGCAAGAATGAACTGGACCACATACATCACCGACCTTTTAATATTTGCTTGATTTTTAAGGCCACCAACCTATCATCACCATCGTTATGATCATAAAAAATGATAGTCAAAATTAATTTTTTAACCTTGAAAAAAGGTTCCATACATTATCGGTATAAAGATTAGAACACGACAAACAATTTAGAAAATAATACATATATATTAATCATTAGTCATGATTATTTGGTGGGATACACATACTTAATACACATATATCATGCCCTAAACTCTCCCTTATGCACTAATCTTTACAAGTCAATTTAAGGATTTTTTTCTTTTATCTCAATCTTTATATGCTAAAATTGCAAAACCTAAAATTTATATGAGCACTTTAATATTAGTGCTTATTAACTATTTTTTTAAAGTTGCAAAGTCGAACCGAGCTGCAGTCATTTTGCAAATGAACTTAACCGAGCCATAGTTATTTAGGCTGTTCTCATTTATTTTGAAGGTATGTTTAAACTCGAGTTATTTATTTTGAGGGTTTGCTTAAACTTGAGCCCGTTTATTTAATGGGTCCGGGCTTGCTCTGACTCGTAAATTTAAACAAATACCATTAGCTTGAATCATTTATACAATTGTCAACTAATAATCACGTACTGTCATATATGTAAAATAATTACAACATTGTATAATTTTTTCAACTTAATATAATAATTGAAAATGGTAACTTTGTTTATAAAATGTATAATTTAGGCAAAAGAATACGTTCTTACTTACTTAATTATATTTAATTTGAGTTATATATGTTTATATACAAAATTGAGACCTCTAATTTAAAAAATATATATAAATACATAAATCGAGCGAGTCCAAATCATTAACGAGTCAAATTGGAGATTGTTCAAAATTGTTTCACTTGTCTAACAAGTCCTATTTTATTAATCGAGCTCAACTCATTTAACAATGAATGAGCTCGAATTGAGTTGTTAACGAGCAAAGTCCGACCTTGTTTATAAATAACTCGGTTCATTTGCATTTCTAATTTTATTTTTTTGTCTTAAAACTTTTAGATAAGTTGTTTGATAAATTTTAAATATAATTTTTTCTTAGTATTCTTTCTTTTGTTTATTTAATTTTTTTAAAGCAATGTTAGGGACATATATAAAAGCTGCATCAATTTACTTAATCTTATAATAATGAAGATTTTATACATATAAATATGTATTTTTTTTTTTTACATAATATCTATCAAAATATATCATATTCGATTTGTACTGATTTTAATATAATATTTAAAAAATATGAGACCACAAAAATCTTGTGTGAGGCATTTAAATAGCAATATATGGAGAAATTTTACTTATTTGTATTTATAAAATATCAATCATATTATAAATTAGCATTATAAACTCATTTACGTTTACCATGCATCTAATTTTGCTCTTCACAATAAAAGCACTATTTTACTATACAAAACAATATTTATCAAAATAATTTTAAAATTTATTAATGGAATGCATATTTTTAAATTTTAATTTTAAAGCCAGCCTATAAATCTATTTTGTAAAACCCCAATTTTAACTTTCGAAATAAAACTCTTCATCTCTCTCTAATTTCTAAACACATACCAAATTAGAAAGAAAGAAAAAAAAAAAAAAATCGCCGCCGCGTTTCTAAATGATTTTGATTCGGCGATTTACAGTACAGATTCTATCGCCGCCGTTGGATTAATAAACCCTAGAATTAGGCGTTTGTTTATTCTTGCTTTTTAGGGTTTTTCATTTTTCAATTTGTTGATTAATATAAAATAGTATTATTATTATCACATAGATTCATAGGTATAGATACAGATATGGAGGGATTTGAAGGTGGGATTAGTCTTCAGGGCACAACCAATCCTCTGGATCTTCAGAACCCGACAGGTTCGACCGGACCCTACACGAATTTTTGCTTCATTTTGTTATTGGTAGTGTTTTGGATCTGTGTTTTTGGTTTATTATGAACTTGTGTTTCTTGTTTAGAATATGATTTGGTTTTTTTCAGTTTTTAAATTTGTTTTATTAGCTATTGCAGGGACAGACGCATTGTTTGTAAGCATAAATTTTATTAGAGGTAGCTGAATTTACATAAAAAAAATTTGCACTGTAAATTCAAAATTAAAATTAAATTAAATATAAGTGACAAATCTATACCTATGAACATTTGACTTACTGTTGCCTCTAACAATTAATAAAGTGCAATTGTGCTCTTTTTTTTTTTTTGGTAACCATTAAATTTTTCCTAAAAAAAAACTTTCCAATAATTGTTAGACAACACAAATAGAAAGTAGTTCTATTATTTGTCAATAGTGGGATAATATTTTTATTTTTTCAAACTGATTAAGGCTATAACATTTGTTAACCAACTCAACAAAAGCGATTAACTAAACATAAACCGAACAAATAAGCACAAATATAATTGATTACTCTTGACAATTTTTTTTCAATTTCTTTGTTCCACAATTCATTATTTATCTTAGCAGATATAGAACAGAACATTTGACTTTTTTTGTCTCTCTCATATTTTCTATTAAAAATAAAAATGTTGATCTATCTAAAACAAGTTCGGATATAACTCATTGTTGCAATTTGAATAGAAAATTCCTAAAAATCTGTTTCCGAATCCATATCTTTTATCCTATCCTTATTCCCCCAATAGAGTCGATTGAGGTGTGGGCCCAAATTCCATTTCTGAGAGCTTTGGTAAAATTTAAAAAAAATAAATAAATTTATGTGTGCAAATAAAAAAGGGAATATTGAAAAGATTAGAAGATATGCATTTGAAAATTTTAGCTAAACTTGGTGAAAAAATTAAAAACAATAGTTTGGTTTTAATTTGGGTAAATTCTTATTCATCCCATCTAATTTATTTACCGTTTCAACTTACTTCTTATCCTCCCATAAAATTTATTTCCTATATTTTTTTCGTTAATCAATCAAGCCCAATTGTTAATACCATTAATTAACAATGTTTACAACATACTATAATAATTGTATGAAATACGAGTTCGTAATTATTTCATACTTAAAAAAAAATTTCATGTGTGCTAATAAAATACGAATTCGTAAATAAATATCGCTTTTTATTTTTAGGATATTCAAGAAAAAAATTCAGAAAATAATTGTATAACGCATATATAAACCACTCGTCTTCATTTGAAAAATATTTTATACTTCAAAATACAATTTTAATTTTAATTTAAGATATTTTGTTAGTAAAGTAAGATAGTTAATGCATTAATTATCTTCAATTTAATAATTTTTTATTTATTCTTTTCTTGTTTTTAATTTGGTGAAAAGTTAATGTAATTTTATGACTCATGAAAAGATAAATTTGGAATCAAAAAAGAAGGAAGAAATCTTCAACGAGTTTCATACTTTTGGAGTAGAGTTCGATAGATAATAATATTACGTTGAAAAAAATTATATAATGTTGTTATTATTTGACATATCTGGCTAATATGTGATTATTAGCTAACGATCTATATAAGATTCAAGTTAATTATACTTTTTAAAATATTTGATTGATCAATAATAAGTAATATTTATAAATCCAAAAGAACCAAACTGTTCATGAACAGATCGTACTCACTTCATGCTCGTAGGAGACGAGTCTAAATAAAAAATATGGCTTATTATATAAATAAGTTGAGTCTGAGTAGACCCTTGAAACAAACAAACTAAGCTTGAACAAGTTAGGACTTGGCTCGGCCCATTTGCAACTCTAATACTAAATAACATGTAGAAATTGTAGATTTTCGTCTTATGAAGTATATTGAATAAAGGACTAAAAGTAGTATCTATAGTAAGTACCAAAGATTTTCATATCAAAAGCAGTGTTATCATAATCGAACTGTACCGCCTGGTTGAACCAGTTCAATCGAAAACCGGTACTTGGTCCAATTCGGTATGTATACAATATCAAATACACAATTGAACCGTCAAATTCTGACTGAATCGGCAGTATTTTCGAAAATCGGTGAATCGTAGGGTTCACGACATATATATTTTAAAAAGACCAATTTGATTATAAATAGTTTCATAATTTCTTATCTTCAATAACCAGTTTAGCCTTTTTACATAAAATCTAGTGTTTGAATATTTCCTAAATAATATAAATTTCATATAACCATTGGCAATGATAGCCTATTCACAGCTTTAACAAAGTCAATTAATTTCGGTGATGGATTGGTATATATTGGAGTGCGCAGGTTAAAACTAATGGAGTATAAAAGTTCAAATTATTTTGATTATATTTAGTTTTGCTTAATTTGTTGGAAATTGTTTATGTTTTTCCACAATTCTAGTCTTTTGTTTTCTAAATACTCGTTAGTCGATATGTTATTTTTATTTTTCTATCCGAACGTGTGATTTAATTAATAATTGAAGAGATTTTAATTTTTTGCTTCTAATTTTATGTGAAGATCATTTATGTGAAGATTTTAATTTTTTGCTTCTAATTTTATGATATTTTTGTGATATTATTTAATATTTACCTGATGAACCGCGGTTGAACCAGATAAACTGTGGTTCAACCGTTGAACTGATAAACCAATTTCTTAACCCGTTCATCCTCCGGTAACACTAATCAAAAGCGTCTTAGGCTTTTTTGGGTTGTATCATTCAAGCAAAAATATCAGAAAAAATTGCATGGATCCAGAATAAAATTTCAATAGTTTTTATGTTTGAACAGCATGCAAAAAGCTTGGCTTAAAAAGAAGTGGCCAAATATAAACCACTTTGTAAGTAAAAATATGCAGAAATTTGAGCTTAATTAATTCCTTTATCCGATAAACAATAAAAAAATATGTAGAAATTGATTGGTTAAGGATAGAGATTCCATCTTATGAAGTTTGGTAAATGATGGACAAAAAGTAGATTGGTAAATGCCAAATGTCAACAGTCACGTGACTACCTTGCTTGAGTACCATCACAATTGGCCATTATTCTTGTGAGAAAATTTTTAATTAGCTTATAATATTGGCATTATGTTTTTGTTTTCTTTTCAATTCACAGTAAATTGGGATTTTAAAACTCATAAAATAGAATAAACTCTTGACTTGAAGCTGAGTCTCTAACATTGCCAGGCAGGCTGAATCTTTAATTGCTTGTAATATTTCTTGCCCTCTTATTGCCAGTGGTTTTAAAAGAAAAATTTATTAGATCGGTTCGTGTATGGATTTTCACACATCGACGGAGATGCATGAATAACGCATTATGTGGAGTCCACATGTCATTCCTACAATCAAATTACATAAAAAGATTATGCGTTTGATTTGTCATAAATTTGTGCTCTCTAGAGTTCCAACCAAATTACAAATCTTTAATACTAGACTTCCAACCAAATTTGATGTACGTATGTGCTATGCCTAGATGCAAAAACATTTTTTTTTCATACCAGAAATTGAATTATTGGGATGATTTATCATAAAAAGATATGCAATTACTATAAAATTTACTAAATTAATCGTAAAAGTGAATCATCTTGTTGTAATGGATAAGAAAGTGATGGTAACTATGTAATTCTAAATGAATCTACAATTTCTAATTACTTTATCTGTTTTGTGGAAAATGTTTTCAAAGCTGGTGTTGTATTTAAAAAATATATATATTGTTGCAACAGATATGATATGGGCCTATAAGTAACATGTTAGGACCAGCTGATCTGAACTGTCTTTGTTAATGGCCTAGAATGGTAAACATTTTTTTTTAGCGTATAAAATATAAATTAGTCACTGAACACTAGCACCGTTTGGGGCCAAAAACTAATTTAAAATAAGAAGCATTAGTACGCTATTTAATATCGTTAAGTAAATTAAGTTTGATTATCTTTAAGTTTATGTAGTGATCATTCAGTAAAACTAGTAATAAATAAAATAATCTTATAAGCCAACAGAATTGTCAAGTCTGACGTAGTTAAAATGAATCGAAACTCAAATATTTTTAAATTCTATTGGCCAAAATTTTCATCCGGGAACGAGCATGTGGACTTAGGTCAACCAAGCGTCAAGGGGTGCGAACGAACAACAAAATTTAGAAAATGTCTTTTAAGGCTGTTAATTACAAAATTTCTATTTTTTATTCGGTAGAAAATCGTATCGATTTATTTTCTCTTATAAAAACTTGTATCGATATGGTGCCAAAATAACCGTTGAAACTCAAGCCAAGACGGATGTGATTCCACACATTCATTTCAAGATTTCTTTGATAATGTTCGGCAACATCAAAATTATTAAAAAAATTATAAAGAAACAAAAAATTGTATAACAAAATAATTTTTATTATTTAATATATTTATCGATTACAATCTTTTGGTAGATAGGAATGTAATGAACGAAAGACAAATTCAATCGCTCAAAACACTGATAGAAAGTGAAATGTAACAACAAGGTAATGAACGAGAAACAAACTCGATCGCTCGATACATCGAATTACAAATAAATTACATTACGCCTACTTCGAAATTAAGTTACGCCCACTCTTGAATATAGCCGTGTTGGGTTGATGTGAGGGAATTTCTCTTCAAATGCATTTGCTTTATATTTATAAGAAAAAATGGTAACCAACTTCAAGTTATGAAGCCAATTTCAAGTTACGGAGCCAACCTTCAAGTTACGAGGGCTAAAATTTGTTATAATTTAAATTATGGTATAAATAATCCCCTCCCCTCGTTTGGTTGGTTTTGAATAAAACCGAGAAAATGAAATTTAAAATTTCTCGTAATTGGCTTTGTCAATTTAATATTCAACTATCGACAATCAATTTTCTTTTATTTTCAAGCCTTTTCTCGATGTGCCAGGCTTTAAATTCCCATCAAGTTTTTTTTTTTTCCTTTCTAAAGAATCATCGATATAATTCTTAACTATCGATAGTCGGTATCTTTTTGTTACCAAGCTTTTTCTATATAACATTAGGGTATAACTTCATCCTTTTTTTTTTATAACGAGTCATCGAATTTATTATTATT
>MKEJ01001395.1:0-10866 GCA_001753735.1 Embelia ribes
AAGAATAATAAAAGAAAATTGCTCTACTGATTCTCATTAAAATTAAATAATAATTATTATTAAAATATTAAGTCCATAACAAGTATGACTTTTAGTATAATTCTAACAATTATGAAATGAATTATTAACCCAAAATGACAAATTAAGAGGGGATGAATTGGTTTTCTAAAAGATTATCAAGTTAAAATTATTTCCTTCTTGTTTTAACCAAAGTGAGAATGCTTATAATTTTGTATGAGAATGTATTAACAATAAGGATAAAAATAAAGTAAGGAAAGAAATACAATACCCTATAATATATAGTGGTTCGGTAACAAATTTAACGTTGTGTCAAAACCCTTATTCCACATTTTCAAGATTTCCTCTTTAGTTCCCTTTAGTTTATGATGAAGCGATACAATTTGAAGGACTTGTTAATATTTTGAGTCCTAACCTAACCGAGAATCCAAGTAGACTTGATGGTACTTTTTGAAAGCATTACAACCTTAAACTCCCCAAGTTCCTAGTTTAAACTTATACTCACAAACCGAGTGCAGTATTTTTGAAAATTATTCAACTCACTCAAGAATGAGAGTTTATAAATCACTTTCAAAATTACAACAAAATACAAAAGAAAATTCTCCACTCAAATCCTTATACACACTAATTTATGGGTATTTATACAAGTATGAATTCAAAGGGAATGGAACTTGAACATTTTAGCTTTTGGTTTTTGCTTCTTGAATTTTGAGTTTGTGAGAGAGTGAAGTATCTTCAACGGAGAAATAAGGTTGAATATATATTAGCATTGGAGCAAGCAAGGCGTGCCATAGGTCTGCCGATATATATGATGAAAACATTGAGCCATTATGAGTTGTAATTTTTGAACTTGAAAGATATGTTATCTATTGTCATTCGTGATGTTAGGGTCGACTGTCCGATAGATGCCCGGCTATGGGCACACATCGGACAGACACATAAAATTTTCAAACTTCAATACTTTTGTCCTTCAAACTGGGACTTTGGCATGTTTGGTCCGCGACCTAGAGGAGTCAGAACGCATCTAGATATACTTAAAATTAGTTTTTGAAATGTTGCCTTGAGTCATGACTTATTGACTTATTTTCATGATTTTGCCCCTTTTTAAAACCTTTGCATATGTGGTTGCCTCATTTTAAATTTATCTCAATATTTTTACTTACAACACTAGATAAATATGTTATCAAAATAAAAAAGACTTTGGATATTTTTTACAATTTTTATTATCATAAAAAATAATTATTTTTAATTTAAAATTAAAACTTAGAGCAACATAAGCAATAAATATTAGATTTAAATTGGGTTCCGCTAATATAGGTATGATTACCATCATATCCAGTCACCAGAAGAGTATACCACTTGAGTATATTTTCATCTCGATTATAATAAGTATCCAGTAAAAGTGATGACAAGATAGCTTTATTCATTTTTATATCACTAATAATCATGGAAAAGCTCAACTATTTACCTTGAAATTTGATATTTTTTGTTATCCAATAAGAAAAAAAAAACTTATTGGTCTAAAACTTTTTATTTATCTAATTTAGGAAAAATGTATATTTAGTTTGGATATTGGGATGATCTTGACAAAGGTTTGATATTAGTGCAAGGTATTTAGCGGGAAAATTTAGCCAATAATTATATAAATTTTTTTACATATAATAAAACATTTAATTATATTCTACTATATTGAATAGAACTCATATGCGTGAGGTTTATGTGTATAAATCTCTAATCACTTTTTTTTTTCCAACAAGAACAACCACTTTTTATTACATCCTCAAATCTTACGATGTATTCCAATTAAAATATTTTGCTTCAGTAGAGAGGGTGGGTTCTCTACATTTATGGTTTCTAAGGTTCACTAATCTCATAAAAGAGTAGGGAATTATTCCACCCTTATTTGACCAATGGAGCATATTTATATAGGCTACACCAAAGACCTGATAGTAGAATATAGAAAAAGTTATCTTATAGAGATAAATAATACTTCTCTCAACCGAGTTAAACCTTAACTGTATAAATCATAATCAATACAAATAAATGATTATGGTTGAACTCGATTTTCCATATCCCATTTAATTATTTGGGGTTTCATATGATTTATATTTATTAATCTTTTCACGTTAAGATTATAAATACCCGTTTATTAAATTAAATACTGACAAATTTATTTAAAAAGTATATCAAGTTCCTTAATACCTTCCACTTAACTTATTTAATGTGTCGAATTACAAAAATTCTCCTACAAGTTTGATATAACAAAAACTTATAAAATTTCTTAGAGAAGTGTTATCAATCTTTATACCAGGTTGTTGATTAGTTCAATTACTAATAAACATCAAGTAAATATTGTAATCATACAACTCATTTATTGACTTATAGAAAATGTTACTCTTTTATAATTCAAAACGACAAACAAAATTCATACGTGTTTACATAATAATTTTAGAATTAAGGGTATAAATATGTATATAACTCCGAAGTACTAATTTTTTTATCTAGTCGGCACAAAAATAATAATCTCGATGCGATCTTGTTTAATTCATGCAAAAATTTACTAGTATAAGAAGTTGAAACTATCTCTATAGTTAAGATAAACCTACTAAAATCATGTATTATAATTCTACTGTTGATGTGTTCATTTACATCTAAAATTGTAAAAATAAAATTTATATTCCATAAGAAATGATAATCTGTACTCAACAAACTATATCATCTACTATACAAAATATAAAACACATATTTGTTTATTAATAAATAATACTAATTAAATATTGGATATAAAATTCTCATTAAAATAAAATAACTTTATTTATTACAATATTAAATTTATTATTAGCATGACTTTTAATATAATCCCAACAATAAAATAGAGCCAAGTAGTTCTTGAATTCACAAATGTAACAAAATATCAAATATCCAATTTTGAAGTAACTTGGTTGGGACCCTAAATATCTGAAGGAACTAATACGAAGGGACTAGGTGCCCTTTTATTTACTCGAGGTGGAAAAGACGCCCTATGATACTTTTCTAACTGACATGACTCAAACTTTGAATTAATTGTTTCAACTTATCTAGCGATAGATGACCTAAACGAGAATGAATCTATAATGGAAATGCGACTGCCGAACAAGCTGTGGGCGAACTAGGCTTGTTTCCAAAGTGATATAGACATCCTTTTTCTTATCCTCCATCAATTGTCTTCCCTATCTTCTGATCCTGAATCATCACAAAATGAGGAAAAAATGTTACGGAGCAGTTTAAGGATTTAGTCAATTGACTAATAGATAACCAATTAAATGGAAAGGAAGGTACATGTAAGGAACTTTGGGACTGTATACGAAAGTTGTTCTCCAGCAACTTGTCGAGGATGTATGAACTCTCTATGGAGTACTTTCGTCTAGAACAAGGTCCTTCCTCCATTCAGGAGTGCTATGTCACATAAGACGACTTCATGAAGAACTTAATGTAGTTCTTCCTATTTCGGGTAAAATTGAGGAGATGAAGAAGCAAAGAGAACAAATGTCTGTTCTCAAATTTTTGGCTGGACTTGGTCCTCATTATACATCAGTTACGTCACAGATTTTGGGAGGAGCTGAACTTCCATCCTTCACTGAAGCATTTGCTCGCGTTTCACGATCAGTTTCTTAGATGTCCATTGTATCTGGTACTTCTAATCGATCCACCTTAGTTAGTCATCAAGTGATATGACTAACAATAGTATTGCTCGAAGTCAAGTCTCGTCTACTTACCGTGCTAAAGATAATGATTAGAACCCTATGGAAGTGGGAGAGGTGGTCAACATGTACCTCCTAAACAGTGTACTTACTGTGATGTTTTACACCATACCAAAGAAAATTATTAGAAACCGCATGAAAAACCTCCTCATTTGGCTAATTAGGTAGCTAATGATCCTTCCGCTGCCCCAATGCTTGATTTGGAGGCTCCTTATACTGTTACACTATCTCAAAAGTATCAATCAGCTCAACAATCGTCTTAGCCTATTGCATCTTACATCCAGAAATGTACCCCTACGGCTTGTGTTTCCATTTGTTCTTCACATTTGTTACCTTGGATTCTTAACATTGGTGTGAATCATATGTCTGGTATGACAACTAATTTTAGCTATATCTAGTTTTCTCATGCCTTACCTGCGGTTACCTTAACTAACAGTACATTCAACATGGTATCAGAGCAGGCAGCGGTTCTGAGTTCAAGCTTCATTGCTACCCAATTAAATAGTTAATTTGCACTTATTTGCCCCAAAAGTATGCCACAAATGAGGGGGCATGTTGAAGTAATAAATAATATAATGTGCCTCTCCCTAATAGCTTAAGCTTTTAGATGAGATGGTTGCATAATATCCAACAATAGTAAAATGTAACATAAAATCATAAGTTCTATCACATATGTATTTAACCAACATAAATAAAAAAATCAAAGTTAAAAAGATTATAAAGATAATATTTTTATGTTTTACACTTAATTTTGACTCTATTAATTAAATGTGTACATGTAATGATCTTTTTAATGACATTTTACTTATTTCCTTATTTTTGAAATTAAAATAAATATACTTATTTGAAGTTACAGGACTGACTTAAATTTTAAAATTATGTAGAAATATTGTGTACCTTACATTTAATTCCCAAGTTTCTTAATTCAATTTGAAAAGAAAAAAAAAAAATTTGTTAGCGAGTATATATAATATATAAATGTTGCAGATTTTAAAATGAACTTTATTTAACACAAGAATGCCAAGTTATACCTTTTTAAGAGTTGCTTTTCTTTTAATTATTAAAAAGGAGTGCACTTATACCTTTTCATCTTTTTTCCTCTATATCATTACAAAATGTTGACACTTAATAAATTCACCCGATAATTGATTTATCTTGCTCTAGAACGAGTTTTTGATCTTTTACTTTCTTTCTCTCTCTAGTTTTCCCATCTCTGAAAATTCGTATGCTTTCTTTGTTTACACAAAACTTTAAATTTGCCAAAAGTCTGCGCACATATTTGCATGGATACATAGACACGTTAATTAATAAGATAAGAAAAAAGAGAGGGCTTACATTGATGATCCGACCCTTCTCTTCATCATGCTTATTTAGTAGTATCTTTTATAAGAAATTATCTGTAAAATCCAAATGATATTAAGAAGGAAAAAAATAAAATAGAGTATCAAAAATTACCTCTTCAGCTTTCTTAGCATGAACTGCTATGACAAGGAACTCTTGAGTATGGATATGTGTTGTGAAATAAAAACAGCAACTGTAAATCTACTAGGATAGAGTGATATTAAACAGAATGGATGGAGAAAAGGGGTGGGATTTTGGATCCAAAAATGTCTCTTCGAAAATACTGTCGGGAGTTTGAAGACCATATATGAATTGTTGAGATTCTTTGTATTTTTCAGTCCAATGAATGTCATTGTTTAGGAAGTACAAATGGGGTTATTGGATAGGAGAGAGAAAAGGGTTGGGAACAGATCGAAATCTTTGGTAGAAGGAGGTAAAATCTGTATATTGAATGATCAATATGAACTATTTATGTTCTTTATATTTCTTGTAAATAAATCTATATCCAAGTAATATATAGGACACGTGGCTTATATTTGGGACCGCCTCTTGACGCAAAACTGACATTGAGACTCGTTTTTTAGTATATTGTATGATGTATTGGTGCCATTATTTATCCTGTTATCTTATGTTTATGTATTGTGTTGGGTTGATGATCAGTCTCATGTCCCTGAACTGAAATTGTACATAACTGAATAAATTGATGGTTTCCAGATTGCGAATAGAGTTTGATTGTAAGCTTTAAAAGGTTTTATTTTCTCTCTCTCTTCTTCATGCGATCCAGGAACCCCCAGTTTTTGGAAAGAGAACTATATTCACATCCGGAGCATCTGGGTAAGGATAATAAATAGAAAGTTTATATATTCTCTTGTTAATTTTTAATAGATGTGACAAAAGGTTTTTGGTCGACTGTCCAGAAATCAGGAACAATGGGCTCAATGTGATAGCTGCTTTAAATGGCGAAGGTTGCCCATTGATGTTCTTGTCCCTCCGAAGTGGACGTGTTCAGATAATATTTGGGATTCCAGCAGGTAATTTTTGAAAATTTGCCCCTTGCTTCGATCTGCATGTTTGGTAAAGAGAAGAAAATATATGCTGTAGAGCCTTGAAGAGAGGGTTCATCTTCCTACCTAGTAAAATTTTAGTTCAGCTACTTATCAATTTACAGCACAATCTTATTTTCTCTATTTTGCTTGTTTTTTCTTTTACTTTTTTTCTTCTTGGACTAAGAAAAGTTTGTAAATGTCATAGAAGGACATGGTTCATCTGGTGATAGAGGCGAGCCAGGATTTTCAGCAAGGGCACAATTCATCACAGAACATATAGAAATTTTTGAAAAGAGATATTTTAATATAATATTTTAAATTTATTGTTCTAATTTACCTAATGATTTTTTTTTTTTAATATGAGATTGTAAAAACATATTCTCGTCTAGAGTTAACAGTAAACAAACATAGCACTGTAGTGCATTCTGTGTTAAATACGACGTGTTAAATATACATTGTAACAAAACGTAAATGCATCACTTATGTCTTATAAGAATTGAAGCTCTGGTTGGTACAGAATTAACAGGATTGCATGCTGAGTTAAAAAATTCAGTAAATCATGATAGGCAAATATATATCTATAGACACACAATATTAAGAGAAGTATAGGAAACTAACCTATCACAAAATTAAAACACTTAGAGAGATTCGAACAACTTGAGTATATGTTTCGTTGTGTATTACTCCAACCCCCTTGCCTGGAGATAGACATTTGATACTTGTAGCACTAAAATTTACATAAATACACTTTGCAAACAAGAAAATGTCAACCTTCCAAAAAAAAATAGGAAATGTCAAAGTTGAAGTCAGAAGACGTTGCAAGACTTGAACTCGGATGTCTGGGTTAGTAAGTTTAAGCTCTAACAGATGAACCGAGTTGCAAATATTCTTAAACTGCACAGGTGTGCCTGGTTCAACCTGATACCCTTTTAAATATTCTTTTCAAAGTTTAAAATTGGTTTGCTTGGCGGGAAAGGATTTGGGTGTTTTGTTGGTCGTGGCTTTTTTTTTTTTGTTGGGGGATGTTGTGGGGGAGGGAATGGAGGATTTGCCATATATACCCAATTATCATGCACAATGACGTGACAGTGTTACTAATCATTAGGGGGAGCAAATGACGGATGACTATGAGTTGTTTTTTCAATGTACAGCAGCTACAGTTAGCTGCTACATCTTTATGTCAATTACATTGTGTTAAAAGTCTCTGGTACAGTAGGAATTTCCTTTATTAATATATGCACATCATAGAATAAATGAAGTGATTTGTCATTTCCCTCCAGGTGTTCATGTTCGGCCAGTGGTGAGATGAATCCTGCAGAACTGAAAGGCTTTCTCAGACTCGATAGGGGTATTCATTAACTCTCTATTTTTTATCCACTTTTTCTAAAATAAAACTGTTGAATATTTTTAAGAAGTTTCTATTGGGAATCGTGAGATATAATATGATCTGTCATGTAGACTCTTTGTGTATTGAATCTGTTAGATTATGATTTTGAAATCTTGTTGGTATGGTTTTCCTTATTTGTACGTGGTACTTGCTATTTTAAACTGCATTATCATACTATTGTTAAGACGTATAAATGCTATTCACACATGCATACCGTTAAATTAAGCGAACGTGTCCCAAAATGTAGTCCACTTCTAAAAATATGCAAATTTCCTAAATTCACCATATTTAATGTGTTAAATATATTTCAATGTTCCCACTATATCTTTGGGGAGGGGTAAATTTGTAAACCTATTTGCAATTTAATAATGCATGTGAACTTATTTTTTGATTTCTCTTTTAATGAGTTGGGTTTTTCAGAAGGGACCAAAAAATTGGGACATGGGGAATAATAGCCTTTCTTTTGGGTGAATGCATTAACCTTCTGTTCCGTGTGAAATATGAAGTGGTAAGTAGGTCTTTCAGAAGTTCCGTCTAATTTCAGATCATCATTGTTTCCTTTATCGATGTTGTGTATGCAATTATGTCTATATCACAATTGTTAAGCAAATATAAGGTTGCATGGCTTACTAGAGAGTTTTTTGCATCTGTAGGATATACCGATTGATCTCTTCATATTG
This sequence comes from Embelia ribes, assembly GCA_001753735.1. Taxonomy (NCBI): domain Eukaryota; kingdom Viridiplantae; phylum Streptophyta; class Magnoliopsida; order Ericales; family Primulaceae; genus Embelia; species Embelia ribes. The sequence continues at coordinate 8,213 of MKEJ01001395.1, forward strand.
ATAAGATTTCAAATACTCATCCAAAGAGAGAATATTTATGAAGAATTTGTTGGATTTAAAGTTGTAACCATGTCCAATATCTTGTTAGGTATAGGTTCATGTATTTGAATGAGGCGGTATATATCTCAAGGACAAATTAGAGAATAACAGTAATTGATGTTCCTGTAGATTAGGGGTGGCCACGAGCCAAGCCGAGCTTTGGGGTGGTTGAGCTCGGCTCGTCAAGAAGAACTCCTGGCTCGGCTCGGCTCGGCTCGTTAGCATTTTAGCTGAACTCGAACTGAACTTTTATTGAGCCGAGCTCAAACATCTCATGAGCCACTTGATTCATTGCCAACCCTATCTCATTTTGAGCTCAATATTGACTTTTTATTTAGATTTTCATCCACTCTTGTGGAAACGTAAACAACACGTTTAATTTCGAAAGTGTTAAATGTTAAATATATTTTAATAATTTTTGAGTGAGTTTTAAATTTGAAATGATTAAAATATTTGTAATGACATATCGATGGTAATAATTAATAGTGAAAAAATGAATTTTTAATGAGATATTTTAGTATTTATTTTAAGATAGATTTTATTTACTATATTAATTACATGAAATATCCATATATTTATGTATTATTTATGTATAATACCATATATTATACTTATTTCAAGTGGCTCGCGAGCCTAACAAACCGAGTTACTTTATGATCAAACTCGGTTTGTTAACACTATTGAGTTCAAAATTGAGCTCGAACTCGGATCATTTACTATCGATTCGAGCATTTATCGAGCCGAGCTCGAGCAACTTGGCTTATTGCTAGCCCTATTTTAATGTTATACTATTGGCATTATATTCAAAGCTACCATACTTGCATGTATGTATGTAGATAAACGAAGACCTTTTCATTTTATGTAAAACTAAGATTATCCTAACTTGGTAAAAGAATCCTAAACTGTCGTGTCTCAGGTGTGTCCAATAATTACATTTTTGCCACCATCATGTCCCAAACGTGTTCACGTTGTGTCCAAGAAGTGTCCAATTTTAGACATGCCAGATGGCGTGTCCGACGCGTATCCATGTCCCCGGAGTGTCCACCACAACTACGACACCCAATTCGGAGTGTTCGTGCTTTATAGTTGATCAGTTTTGTCCTGTTAGTAATTGGAGAAATCTTTTAAAATTTCCTCTCCCTTCTTCCCTTTTTTATAGGCTTCCTCTCCATTTGGGTTTGTTTCGATATATATTCCCCTTCGTTTGTTTCAGAGGAGGTTAAAATGAATATTTTTCTAATATGCCCTCACTTAATGTGTATTTTATTAACAAACACATCTTTTCATACTCAAAGGGCATATCGGTAAAAGTAATGATTTAACTACTTTAGCTATTTCCTCAATTTGTGTGAAAAAGCATGCTTATCAAATATGGTTGGAGTAGTAATTAGTAACCAAAGTGACATTATTTTGACCTAGTCCATCATTTAAAAGGAGGATAAGTTTGCCTAAAATAAGCTTTTTTGTTGCTTAATTTTCTCCACATCACCCTTGTAAATAGAAACCAAAGTTCCAATCCACCCCGCTCCCTTCTTTGAGCCATTATTGTTTTCAACATTTGTATCGGTGTGGTTGTATCGGTGTGGCCAATACAAATTATACAAAGACACTTCAGTTTTGTTCAGTGTTATTAAAAACTCTCTAGGCTTTCGTCTAGGCTCTCAGGCACGGTAAGGAGACACCAAAGTACCTTATATGGATCAAGGTGAGCAACGTCATTAAGGCGTGCCTAGGCAAGTGCCTTAGGTTTAAAAAAACTAGCGCCGAAAGCGCTAATGTGAGCGCATTGCTCACTTCATGCTATTATTCTGTTTCTTTTATCTATATTTGTGGTTATATTATTTTTATGGCATGTCATAATCACTTATTATTAGTTAACAAGAAAAGTGTAATCAAATAAACTATTGAAAGGTTATTAAAAAATTATCCAGAAATTACCATGAACTCCTCTCACCTATAACAAGAGTTATACTTCCACTTATTAAATAATAATAATAATAATAATAGTTTCATGAGATTATGCAATTATATTGACGCCTTGCGTCATCTAGACAACCGCCTTGGTTGGCGCCTAGTGTCTCAATCAATTAGGGGTCTTAGCGACGTTAAAGCGCCTAGAACTTTTAAAAATCTGGCTTTGTTGCTTTAGTTGCAGTTTCTTATCTTATTTTCAACTAATATTGACAAATTTTGGTGTTATATACTAGTATATGCTGAGGATATTTTGAGCTACTCATGGATGAGTTGATCATAGCTCATTCTTTAATGTCAGGTACGGAGGCTGTTGGTGTGGTGACTGCTGTTGGCCCAGGAGTGACAGGTAGACAAGTTGGAGATGTTGTGGCATATGCTAGGAGTCCGATAGGCTCATATGCAGAGGAGCAAATCCTTCCAGCAGAGAGGGTAGTACCCGTGCCTGCAACGGTCGATCCAATAATCGCAGCATCCGTGATGCTTAAAGGAATGACTGCTCAGTATCTACTCCATCGTTGCTTCAAGGTAACCTCACAATTGTATATATCACCTGACTAATGTGACACATCATGATATACTGTTGTCTAGTGGTTGACTCTGTTGATGGTGAAAAATTATTTCTGAGCAAACCATATACAAAA
>MKEJ01001410.1:0-11067 GCA_001753735.1 Embelia ribes
ATAAAGAGAGATTTTACAGAAACATGGACCGACTATGCAGGAAAAGTGATAATTATATTACAGCATCACTTACGGACGATGCTTCAATCTCAGCAACACCTTCACAACCTTGACCTCCGCCTTGTAACAAGTTGCAATAGCTGGCTGCTTCACTTTCATCTTCAAACACCTGCAGACGCAACATTTACGTACTTAAAAACAAAAAAAAATAAGATTTTACAAGAACTTCATTCAGCTCCAAACTACTTTCACTTATAACACACTACAACAAATTCAAAAAGAATGACAATTTTCGGGCAAGGTTATGAGAAAGCATGAATGAGATATCACCAATTTCGTTTTGAAACATAGGAAAGCTGAATCATTTTCAGATGTGACATAATAAGTTAACCCTGCAACTGAGCCTGTTCTTTTCAAAGCTTGATTCATCTGCTTAGCAAACTTAAGCGGGTGAGCTTTTAGCTTCATTATGAATGAGAGTTCCTTACAAGCCCAAATCAAGCTAGCTCATAAACTATCTAGCTAGATCACCATAATCCTTCACGGAGGAGTGCGTACTCGCTTCTGCTTTTGCTCTCGCTCCCGCTCTATGCCTTTTCGCCTCAAAATTTTCTTAATTTTTTATGTTTTGAGATCCCAATCCTGCTCCAGCTCCACACTCTGGTGACCTTGCTACCGACCACTATATATTCTTATGCATAACAAGAAGATTACTTTTACTATATTAAATAATTATTAACACCTTATACTAATGTAGAGGTGACACAATATGCATCCACATAGTTTGCTGTTACAAACATTCTTGTAGATGCACAAGGCTCGGATAAGTTTCTATGAAACTGAGATAATTATTAGGCAGAGTTCAAAACTCAGAGATTTACTTATTGTTGTCAAGATAATATGATAAGCCTGCCTGCAAGATATGGTCCAAAACCAAGGGACAACTTATTTCGTACGAAAAAACCTTTTTTGCCCCTCATCTTACCTATGAACAACCTAATATTTGAAACTCTTTAAAACATTTATTCAACTTCATTTACAAAAAATATTTTGGAATTGCATGGCGTAAATTACTATGCATAGTAGAAAACAAAGTAGTTTCCAATTATCAATAGATACTATAGTTAAGAACCAAATAATTTAAACAATAAAACATATTAGAACTCACAAGAACCCCATCTCTGATGTCCTCCACAAGCATCTGAAACTTGGTGGCCGGGCTCGACTGCTTGGCCTGATTTCCAACTCCAGACCTCCACTTTCCCCCTCCTGAGAACAACATCCCGAGCTCTCTTTCAACTTCACTGTCACAAATTAACTGATGTCATCATTTGCAAGTATTAGAAAGAAGGCATAACACGACCATGACAGACCTGCGATTTCTTCGTGTTTTCATTGTGCACAATTGATTTTCCCTGTGTGTTAGTATATAAACAGGCTTCAAAGTTTCTCCCCATGGATTGGTCTCCAGTACTGAAAAAAGATAGCCAGTGCAAATTGTGAGGCCTATCACAACAGGAACAAAGTTGCCATTTTTCCAGTAAAATTTGGCCAACATTAAGGAGTAGAGACAGGGGACTACATAAATTCAACCGGAAGAGTCAGGGAAGTTATGAGGAATCGGGTAGGTGGCATGGTATGCATAAATCAATAAAAACAGATAAACAGCAAGACAATTTGAAGTATCAAGGATTTATAGGAACCAAGGGAAGTAGACATATCTTTCCACTGTGTATGAACTCTAGTAGATATCATGCCAATGATAATAAATAGCTCCTATAGCAGGCACTTTTTCTTTTTCTATAGACATGAAAAAGTCCAAGAAGCTGAACTATCGAACTATTCAACATGCACAATATATCTCACAATTGTTAAAAAAGCAAATAAGAAGAGTCAATCAGCGTGTATAAGATAATATCTTATGCTATTCCAAAGATTCCATAAAACAAAGCTTATTTACTCAAAACTGCAAGGAATTTCTTTCCAGTGGACAAATAAACTACAAGAGAATCAAGAGAAGAAATTATTTTCTTCAATTATCTATTCCTTGACCAACAAAAAGGCCATCCAATCAGTTACAGCAAAAAAATCATATTATCAACTCTTCAGTCGTGATATTACAAGACATCAAGAGAAAGGTGGGATTCCATCATATACACTTTATCAAGTTGTTACAACCCCTACCGTTCGTTTAGACTCACTAATAGCTTGAGATCTTTAAACACTTGCATATGCATCTTAGCCTCTATTTGTTTCAACCAATATCATTTGCAGAAAAATGTTTTCAAATTGCAATCTACTAGTTGCATATAAAAAATTTCTAGTACTGTTGTTGATAATAGTTTTTTTTTCAAGTGAAAGGAAAGATTCATTGTGAAAATGATGGTGTGGCAATATTGAGACTGTAAAACGACTCACAAGTTTCCGGTTTGCAAGTCAATTGACGTCGTGGAATTTTTCACAAGCAAAAGAATGCATATCAATCTATTATTGGCATCCGAACATGAAAATTTACCATCAATACAGAAAAACCCAAAAAAAAACAAAAAACAGCCTTTGTAAATGAAAGAGCGAATCGCACTAATGGTTTCCATTGTTTGGACCAAACTTCTAAGAAGTACCTGTAGTTTCAATCAGTATACTAACTTTCCTCAAATTATAGAAAGAAAGAAAAAAAACTTAACAGATTTGGTCTCTAAATTTTAACAAGTGCAAAGAACATGGACCCCTTCATATATTTTCCAGATATCAAACTTCCTGTGATGGTCACAGTAGAAAACAATAACCGTATAAATGATTATAAAAATGCTAATTTACTTAAAAGTATTCCACACGCGGGGAATACGCAGTTCAATTGATCTATTTTCATCATTCAATATGACTTTCAGGCCCTAACAGAGGACCAATATTCAGGGTGGACATGTGTGGACATGCAGCAGCTCGAACTCAACTTGTTAGAGACTAACTGGGACTCCCCTCTTGAAATGCTCGTTTTGTTTTGCATTTGAGATTAAATCCGACAAGCAAGCTACTCAACTCGAAAACTTGCAAGCGGAAATGATTACTATTTAAAAAATATATTTGCTACTAGTTCATTATGCATATTTGTATCTTTTTTTTAAATATGTAATACTTTACATTTTGATAAATATATTATCAAAAGAATGATTTTCAAGCAGAGAATGAGACTGAGTCAAGCTCAAGTCTAAATAATTTTTTTTTTTTTCCAACTCAAACTTGAGCTTGGCCTTTGTGTTCATGTAACTCTAATATTTAACTTGCCACGAAGCCATCTACCTATACTGTTGCAATTAAAACTATTAGCAGATTTTCTATGATTCAAATTGATTTTTTCCTTATCATCATTATTTAGGAGACTTGATTTGATTTAGTCAATGATTCAATTAAATGTGAGATGTAGTGATCCTATTAATTCTTGAGTTGCTGTAAATAGTATTCAATAAGAAAATTTATTTGCACAATTCAATTATTACAATCAACACTTTCCATCAAGGTATCGGAGCAAAATCTCTCGTCCCCAAAAATAAACAAAACCAAAAACCTTCAACATGACAAAAGCTATTGAAGCTTCGGCCACCAGCTAGGGCTGCAAATGATCGGAGCCGTTCATGAAAAAGCTCAGGCTCGGCTCGGCTCAGCTCGGCTTGTGCTCATTAATTTATCAACAAGCCGAGCCTGCACAGTAAAGTAGGGCTCGTGAGATAAATGAGCCAAGTTTAAACAACTACCGGCCCGGCTTGTTAAGGGCTCGGCTCGTTATATTGATTTATATATATATATATATATATATTGATGTACACATATATATTTTTTCCCAAAACCTAAGTGTAAGTCTACGCGCATAAACATATGTGAGAAATATTTAATATGATATAAATTGCAAATAGTTGGCATGCTTCTTGATTGTTATAATTATTTTAACAAATTTACAGTTTCTTAGTAATAATCCTATGCACTTTTTCATTAGTAATTATCTTTTGATTTATTTTAATAGATGAAATTAAGTTGAAAAAATAATATTTCTTCAAAAATTAAGTTACAAGGTCATGTAAATATTTCATGTCACATATATGCTAATAAGTTGTCATTCGATTTTAACTTCATAACAGATCGTGCTAATACCGTTTTTTAAAAATATTTGATTTCTCAATTCACCAATTGATAGATAGGAATGTAAAGTAACCGAGCATTCTTGAACAAGTTTGGGCTTGGAGTTGGCTTGGCTGGGGCTTATTAATTTATAAACGAGCCGAGCCTAAACAAAAATATGTGGTTCGTACGGTAAACAAGCCGAGCATGAACAACTTAGAGCTTGGCTTAGCTTGGCTCGGCTGGGCTCATTTACAACCCTAATCACTAAGCAACTAAAATTTATTTTGGTTAATTTTTAAGTTTTTGTCTTTTTATCTTTGTTAAATTAAACATGGAGAGTATGTGTGCAGACGTGGCAATGGTGAAGCATGTATGCCATATAGAGTTTTTATCTAATTTAGTTATAATATGGTTTTTTGTTTCTTTTTCTGTGGAGAACTGATCAAATTTATGAATTAGTGATCCAACTCTGTTTCTCTTTGAAGATAACTACCGTGTGAATTGTATGTATAAATTGATTTTCCTAGCTTGATTGAATTGGTTCTGTATATCCTGCAGTTCTTTCTAGGAATCCTATTGCTTCAATTGGGGACTCACTGCCCAAGGTGAAGTCAGTTGTGAAGGTAGGCCATTATATTGTTAACAAGCTCCGACAGCCATAAAGACTAGATATGTTACCTACAAGTGTAGACTTCTGAGAAATCAATAATAAGATACAAAACTATTACATTTTTGATAAGTAGATTTTTCATTAGTTTTGAAGCACTTCATGGATAAATTTTTTTCGGAATACATGTGTTTATCCTATTGGCTTCGTTTTATAATTTTATACATTGTTATGATTAGAATTTAATATTCATATATCACGGATGTGAAAGTTTCCGTACACAAACAGAGTTGAGATTCTGAGATGAATTTTCATTTTGAAACTTGCTGAAGATTAAGAGGCAAATTCAGATTTTCTACCTAGTTTATGTAAAGAAAATCTTACACAGGCGTGCCTCAAAATCAAACTTTAGGCACAAACCATTCTTGCATGATTCTTACCTACTTTCAATGATGGCAGGTGTCTCTATCTCATTGCCAAATTCAGACCATTGGCTCTCTAAAGTCCTGCACTGAATTAAAAGAGCTTCGGCTTGCTCACAATGACATCAGGGTAATATATTTTTTGTTGACTTTGATTGACAGTGTTTGCGGGCTTTAAAATATCTTTTGGCGCAATAATCTGCCATAGGAAAAAGTAACGAGAAGGGGAATGCCTTTCGGTTTGTGCATGCACACAGGAGGGATAATTTTTGCTCCGTTGCTGTTAATATGACAATATGTTTTGCTCAATAATATTTTCTCCATATCCTAGTTATCTTTCAGTGTATTATTGTTAATTTTTTTCAGTTGAACACTTGATCATAAAAAAACATTAAATAATGTTCTTTTCTTGGTAACTGTTCAGATTCTTCCGTCTGAGTTGGTGTATAACTCAAAGCTTCAACTTTTGGACGTGGGTAACAATGTGATAACTAGCTTGTCCGATCTGAAGGTTAGCCATGCTATAATTGTTCATGTATGTTAGAATATATTGCTATTGTGGTGAGTGTAGATTAGATTAAATTAGCACATGTGTATATTCATATTAGGAAAGATTGGAGAGAATCACGATTGTGATTGATTGTCATTGATTATAAATATTTTGTATTGTATCACAATAAATAGAGGTGGAAACAGCTTATTAGGTTTGCTTACAATTATAATAAATCTTTTGCTCCCTTAGTTCTCTCTATTTTTTCCCTCTGAATTTAGTTTAAGAGTGATCACAAATTGATTATTACTCTGTTATAGACCTGATCCTCTGTTCAGAGTCGATCAGTTCCATATTTTTTTAAACCCCAATTTTCGCTGTTGATCTTGATTGATCAACCTATCCACAGTTAATCACTCTATTGAACCCATAATCGTAATCACTCTATTGAACCCATAATCGGGTTGCTCGTACTTCGGTGACCACTTACCACCATTCCTCAACCCCGTCCTGCCACCCACACTTCTCACGTGCTGCCAACCCCACCGTGCGTGGCCTCCAAGCATATCCGTTAGCAGTTGACCTTTGAATCAAGTTGATTGGGACCCAGTTGAAGTTTTCAACCTTCAGTTTGTGGATTAGATGCTCATGTCTCTAGCTCTATTGTACCAAGGCGTTACCACCCGCCTTCTACCCCAATTTTGACTACCGAAAAGGTCGTCACATCCAGTTCATTATTGTCCCGTATTTGCTTATTATTTAAATTCTTGGTAGTTAATTATTAAAAAAAAAACCGTTTCAGATTTCCCTTTCATGGCTGAGAAAAATGCTCACTCTTACCCCTCTATCAACTATGACTTTTCAACTCACCACTTAATAATTATCAATAGGGCTAAGGCAGTTTGAATATCTCTTCAAGGCTATGTCAAGGAGGATCAGCTTACCATAATTGAATCCTCTAGTGCACACAGTAAGTTGTGGCATCGGGAAGAGGCATGGATTATTAGCTTGATGTGGAATTGCATGAAACCGAATATTTAGCAGATGTGCAGTCATGCACAAATATGTAAGAAACTTTGGGACTTTGCATGAGACTTATTCTCTAGCAACTTGTTAAGAATGCGTGACCTTTCTGTAGAGTATTTTCGTTTGGAGCAAGGTGACTCGATCCAGGAGTATTATGCAACTATCTGCCGCCTTCATGAAGAACTTAATGTTCTTCCTATTTCTGGTAAAATAGAGTACACGGAACAAATATCTAATCTCAAATTTTAGCCAGACTTGGTCCCAATTATGCATCGGTTACATCTCAGATTTTAGGGGGACCTAGACTTCCCTCCTTGGCTGAAGCATTTGCTCAAGTTTCACGATCAGTTTCTCAAAAGTCCATTGTATCTGCTACTTCTGATTGATCTGCCTTTGTTAGTCAGGGATCCTTGCTAAAGAATCTGACTAACAACCTACTGCTCGAAATCAAGCCCCGTCTACTCATCGTGCTAAGGGTACTAATTATAACCCCTGTAGAGTTGGGAGAAGTAGTCAACGTGGACCTCCTAAATAGTGCACTTACTGTCATGCTTGGCATTATACTAGAGAAAATTGTTGGAAGTTGCATAGAAAACCTTCTTATTTGGCTAATTTGGTGACTAATGATACTTCCATTGCCCTAATGCTTGATTTGGAGACACCTCATACTGTTACACTATCTCAGGAAGAGTATTCCAAATTTCAACAATATCAGTCAGCTCATGCACTAATTGTCATGCTTTTTACTATGCCAGAGAAAATTGTTGGAAGTTACATGGAAACTTCCTTATTTGGCTAATTTGGTGACTAATGATACTTCCGTTGCTCCCATGCTTGATTTGGAAACACCTTGTACTGTTACACTATCTCGAGATGAGTATTCCAAGTTTCAATAGTACCAATCATCTTAGCCTATTGTATCTTACGCTCAGAAAGGTACCCTTACGACTTGTGTTTCCACCTGTTCTTCACATTTGTTACCTCGGATTTTTGACTCTAGTGCGAATGATCATGTGTTTGGTAAAACAACTAATTTTAGCCATATTCAGTGTTCTCATGCCTTACTTCTGGTTACCTCAGCTAATTGTACATCCAACATGATTAGTGGCATAGGTACAACTAATCCAGGCCTTACTCTTTCCCTTTTATCTATTTTATATGTACTTTCTTTTCCATTTAATCGGCTATTTGTTAGTCAATTGACTAAAAATTTGAAACTGTTCCATAGCATTCTTTTCCTCATTATGTGCTTATTCAGGATTAGAAGATAGGAAGGCAATTGATGGAGGATATGAAAAAGGTCTATATCATTTTGGAGACAAGCCCAGTTTGTCCATAGCCTGTTCTGTAGTCGTTTCCCTATTACAAATTCACTCTCTTTTAGGTCATTCTGTTGTTAAATAAGTTGAAGCAATTAATTCTTAGTTTGAGTCATGTCAAGAGTCTAGAATGCGAATCATGTTTATTAGGAAAGAGTCATAATGTGTCTTATCCGCCTCGAGTCAATAAAAGGGTGCCTAGTGCTTTCATGTTAGTTCATTCAGATGTTTGGGGTCTCATTCAAGTTACTTCAAAATTGGGATTTCGTTATTTTGTTACATTTGTATGGAGATGATTAATCCAGAACTACTTGGCTCTATTTAATGAAAAATTGTTTATAGTTATTTTCTATTTTTTGTTCATTTTGTGTTGAAATTAAAAAGCAATTTTATTTTTCGGAGTTATAATTCTAAAGAATACATTTTATATCATTTTCGCGAGTTTATGAGTCAATATGGCATCATCTATCAAACCTTGTGTGCCGGCACTACTCAACAAAATAGAGTGGTGGAACGCAAGAATCAACACATAATGATAATTGTTCCTTGTTTAATGGTTTATATGAATGTACCTAAATTTTTTGGGAGCGAAGTTGTCCTTACTGCTTGTTAGCTTATAAACGCATGCCATCATCTGTTCTTAATGGCAAAATTCCACTGTCAGTCTTATTACCTCAATTTTCATTGTTTCATGTTTCTCCTCTTATATTTGATTGCGTATGTTTTGTCCATCACTTATGATAAAGGGTAGACGAGTTGGATCTAAGAATAGTCATACATTTTTCTTGGTTATTCGTGCACTCAGAAAGTGTGTAGATGCTAGAATCCTACATTGAACAAATTTTATGCCTGTGCTGATGTAACTTTCTTTGAGACCACTTTGTATTTTTTGGATGTCCATAAATCTGGTGTCATTTATATGGAAATTCTTCTTCTAGGTGTTCAGTTTATAGATGTCATTGCCTAATATGACCACCATGACAGATCCAACTCACCACTACTACCTACCTTACAGGTTTATACGAGACGCAACGTGGTTTGCTCTCTAAGTGATATTTCTTTTACTCTTCTGTCATCTTTCTTGATTTTAGATCCGCTGCCCTCCACTAAATGTACTTGCACCACGCATTCCACGAGTAACTTCGTTTTTTATGGTCGTTTATCCCCGTCTTATTATACTTTAATATTCTTGTTATCATTAGTTTCAATTCGTAAATCTGTTTCTAAAGCTTTATTTGATTCTAGTTGGAAAGATGCAATGATGGGTGAGCTGTCTACACCACATACTAATGGGTACGTGAGAACTTGTTAAACTCCCCTCTGAAAAAACTATTGTGAGGTGTCGTTAGATTTATACAGTAAAAGTAAAACCTAATAGTAGTATTGAGAGCCCAAAGCTCTTCTAGTTGCCAAAGGGTACACATAAGTTTATAGTAAGGACTATTCTGAAACCTTTTCTCTTGTAGCCAAAATTACATTTGTTTGGTTTCTTATCTCTTTGGTAGTTACATTTTCTTGGGCGTTGCACCAATTGAATGTAAAGAATGCATTTCTTCATATTGAAATACCTGGGTTTGTTGCTAAAGGGGAGTCTGGTTTAGTTTGTCGCTTGAACAAATCATTATATGTCTTAAAACAGTCAGCCCGTGCTTTGTATGGGAGATTCAGAGAGGCGGCCAAACAGTTTGGTTTGAAAAGAAGTTCAAAACATCGTTCTGTCTTTGATCAACATTTTTTAGTTGAAAAAATATTATTATTGGTATATTTCAATGATATTGTGATCATAGGTGATAATGTTGATGGAATTGAAAAGTTTAAGTTGTACTTCAACAATTTCATACAAAAGATCTTGGCCTATTGAAATACTTTTTAGGAATAGAAGTTACTTGTTTCGAGGTAGAATTGTTCTATCCCAATGGAAGTATGTATTAGATCTGCTTTCTGAAACAAATATGTTAGGGACAAAGCTAGTTGACAGTACGAATCTCATGCATGATCGAGGGGATTTGCTGATTGACTAAGACAGAGATCGTTGATTAGTTAGGAAGTTGAATTATCTAACATTGACAGGACCTAATGTTGCGTTTGCTACAAGTGTAGTTAGGCAATTTATGAACTCTCAAATGTCTAGTCATTGGGATGTCATTCGTTTTCTAAGATATCTCAAAAGAGCTTCAGGAAAAGGATTGTTGTATGACAATCATAGACACACCCATGTACAAGAGTACACAGGTGCAACATATGATAGGAGATCCACTAAAGGGTATTATGTATTTGTTGGCGGCAATCTAGTGTCATGGAAAAGCAAGAAGCAGTTTGTGGTTGCACGATCAAGTACTGAATCAAAGTATATAGCTGTCTTAGTATCATGTGAGTTGTTATAGATGAAGCACATATTAGAACAACTTGTTTTTTTTACAATCTTAACCTATGGAATTAATGTGCGATAATTAGTCTATTATACATATTGCATCGAATCCGATGTTCCACGAAAGTACAAAACATAGAGAGATAGATTGCCATTTTGTTCGAGATAAGGTTGAAGATAATGTGATCAAGACGAAACACATTAAATCCGAAGATCAATTGGCAAACCTATTCATAAAAGTTTTAGGAAGATTTCGGGTTAAATATATTTGTAGTAAGCTTGAAACACATAACATCTATGCTCAAGCTTAATGGGGAGTGTTAGAATATATTTCTATTATGGTATAATATATTTAGATTGTATTAGCATATGTATATATTCATATTGGGAAAGATTGGAGAGAATCACAACTGTGATTGATTTTCATTGATTGTAAATATTCTGTATTGTATCACTATAAATAGAGGTGGAGACAACCCTACGGGTGTGTTCACAATTACAATAAATCTTTTGCTTACTAAACCATTTGCATCAAATTCTCTATATAGTCTTCTTTCCTTGTTTTAGGTAACCAAAAGTTATTTTTTTGCCCTAAATCAGATTACCTAGTGGTTACCTAAATTAGAGAATCTTTAGAATGCTTCTCTAAATCTAAAAAATCATTGTTCATTATTAAACGTATAAAACTATTATACTCTCATATCACATCATTTCACTATTAT
>MKEJ01001414.1:0-16653 GCA_001753735.1 Embelia ribes
TACAAAATAGATGCTACACTATGAGTGCATCTCCATGACAACGAGTCATAATCCCCAATAATGATAATACATATGCAACTATGAATGGCATATGCAATCTACGACTACGAATGCAACGACGAATGTATAAATAATATCATTAAGTGTAATTAATAATATTATTTAATTGCAAAAAATTTATACAAATTTCCTGAGATGTTATACAATCCTATTCGACTAGTGACATAGTTTGCCGAGGGATATAATTTATTCCATATTTGTCTTTGTGACAAAATTTGTAGTATAAAATTATTTATTAGTAATTTTAGTGTTAAATTTTTAGTGTATTTTTTAAAAATAATTTTAGTGTTAAATTTTCGTAATAATTTATTATTATTATTATTTTGATATTATATTTTCAGTGTGAATAATTTTTTTTTTTATTATTTAGTGTCAATTTTTAGTGTAAATTTTGTAATTTTACTTTTAAAATTTTCAGGGTAAATTCTTTTATAAATTCAGTGTAAAATAATTTTAGCATTAAATTTTTAGTGCAATTTCTTTTTTTTAGAAATTTTAGTGTTGAATTTTCAGAATAATTTTTTTTTATGTAGTTTTAGCAACACATAAATTCCATGCTTATATACCTTGGCTCCACCTCTGATTTCAGGGCTATGCCGTCGAGATGGGGGAATTTGGGAACGGAATAAAGAGGAGGAAGGCGGAGGAGGAGGAGGCGGCGGCTGTGGATAAGGTGACCCAGCAACGGCAGAGGCGTATGATCAAGAACCGCGAGTCCGCCGCCAGGTCCCGTGAGCGCAAGCAGGTTTGTCTAAATTTATCCCTTTCAAATTTTGTCTTATTTTATTTCCATTTTATTTTGAGGGGGCAATATTGATAATGTATTAGATTTTCCAATGAGTGAACACTTGAAATTAGAAATTGTGCAATAATTTTTGGACGGTCAAAATACACCAAAAATTGTAGACAGGGGGAGTAAATTTTTTTTAGATGGATTGTGATTTTGGTATGATGAGGTTTATAATTGAATTGTTGCTTGTTGACATGTTAGGGTTTTCTATTTTTATTTTTGATTTTTTAAAGTAAATTTCATTTTTGGTGGATTTGTAATTGAATAGAATATAACCCTTGGGATTTTTTTTAAATATTTGGAAGTAAAAGGCAGTTTTGTTTTGTTGGATTGAGGTTTTTAACTGAATGATTTCTTTAAAAAAATAAAAAATAAAAAATAAAAAAAACTGAATGATTGCATGTTGAATTCTTATTTTTATTTTATATTTCAAATTCTTTTGATGTAAGTTGCTATTTTGGTGTATTGAGGTCTAACTGAATGGTTGCATGTTGGGGACTTCTAATTTTTGTTTTTTTCTTTAGAAAAAATCTTTGAAGTAAATTGGAAATTTGGTATGTTTAGGTTTTTAATTTGCATGTTGTGATTTATCATTTTGTTTTTAAAATTTTTGAAGTAAATTACAATTTGGGTGTGTTGAGGTCTAGAGTTGAATGGTTGCTTGTTGGGAATTTTGATTTTGTTTTTTAAAATTCTTTTGAAATAAATTGTATTTTTGGTGAATTTAGGTTTATAACTGAATGGTTACACGTTGGGGATTTTGATTTTGTTTTTAAAATTCTTTTGAAGTAAATTCATTTTTGGTAGATATAGGTTTATAACTGAATGCTTACATGTTCGGGAAATGTATTTTTTATTTTTTAAAATGTTTTGAAGTAAATTGCAAATTTGTTTTGTTGGATTTGGGTTTGTAACTGAATGAATGCATGTCGGTGGTTTTTAATTTAATTTAATTTTTCAAATTCTTTTGAAGTATGCAATTGTGGTGTATTGTTGAGGTCTGTCACCGAGTGGTTGCATGTTGGGGACTTTCTTTGAAGGAAATTGGAAATTTGGTAAATTAGGTTTATAATTGAAGTATTGCATGTTAGGATTTTTCATTCAGTTTTAATTTTTGAAAACAAATTGCAATTTTGGTGTGTTGAGGTCTATAGCTGAATTCTTGCTTCTTGGGGATTTTGATTTTGTCTTAAATTATTATTTTTTTTAAGTCAATTGCATTTTTGGTGGATTGAGGTTTGTTCTGAATGATTGCATGTTGGGGAATTATTATTATTATTATTTACGTAAAATTCTTTAACAAAATTAGAATTTTGGTATATCAAAGTTTTTAATTGAACCGTTGCACGCTGACGATTTTTAATTTGTTTTTAACATTTTTTGAGGTTAATTGTAACTGAATGGTTGCTTGTTGGGTTTTTCCTTGGAAAAAAAATAAATAAATTGGAAGTTTGGTATACTGATGTTTTTAATTGAACTGTTGTATGTTGGGGCGGGATTTTGTGCTTTTCAGGCATATACCGTGGAGCTGGAAGCTCTGGTGATGCAGCTGGAGGAGGAGAATGCTAGGCTGGTCGGAGAAGAGGTATCGTTCTTGGTCTTGATCATGGATAGTAATACAGTTAGATTTTTTTGGTTTTTTATTTTTTCGTAGTGTGAATTTATGATACTGGATTTTGGGAAAGAGATGTTTGGTGGATGAGCAGATTATATTTGTGAATACAAGTTCCATCTTTTTACTTGCAAGATTAAACTTGTTATTTTTGTGGTGTAGTTTTTGGGATCTTAACCAGGGGGATTTCTATTTTGCAGGCCCAGCGTTCGAGTAAAAGGTTTAAGAAGGTAAGCTCTACTTATTATCCTTTAAGTAACATCTCGTGAGTCTTTTTGAGGGGGTGGAGAAGGGAATTAAATACATATCTAGATACATGGATTTGGTTAAGGAAACATGGGGTTTTGCAAGTAGTTAAACTTTTAACACTTTGGTTCGCAGAATATTGAAGTGGTGATTAGATTTCTTGTCGAGGAAATAAAAGTTATATTCAAATACAATGTGGTGCCGAAACGGTTTGGGAAACCTTTAAGGAGAAGAAGTAGTTCTGCTCCATAACTTCGGTCCTGGGTGATGGCAGATTGCAGCTCATGCAGGTCTTTGACGGTTTAGGTTACTATTCCAGAAATCTGTAGAGCGCATGAAAATTCATACCTTCGGTCTATCACCACGGAATGCTTTGACTCTAAGTTATTTCCCCTTTCTCCCACAGGATGGTTCTTTTTAAGCCCATAATCTTGGCTTCCAGTTTCCGCAACTATTTCACTACGTTAGTGCACAAGCTGGAAACGGTTTAAAACCTATCTGTAATAGATTGTGGGAACGATGGTAATTTGATGTTAATAGTTTTTTTTAACCTTTTAGAGCTGAGGTTAAGCTGTTCAAGGGAAAATGAAGAAGAAGAACCAACTTTGAACATTAGAAGGCTTTGCATGAGTGGATAAGTGTTAAAATTTCTTCCAAACAAATGGGAGATTGTTGTTAGGTGAGGTAATCCGCATCACACACGGCATAGCAGTAGCTATTTGAAAGGCTTATTTTTATAGGGTTCTATGGTTTTCTAAGACTAAGAACTGCTATTACATTATAGGAGATGGTTGCTGGATAAAGTATTCACACGTCATTTGGACTATAAAGCTCTATTATTTGGAACATTTTGTTGTGTGCTGAGTTCACATGGGATTTTCCCCTCTTTTAGACGTCGATAAGAATGATGTGTGGGAGATATCAGGGCTGCGCTCATCCTTGTTCACATTCTTGTAGGTGAATCTATTTCATGTTCTGGAGGGTTCAACATAAATATTAGAGATCAAATTATTGGGGATTAGGATATATCACATATGGGGTCATACTTGTAAAGCTGCTATGATCTCCAAAATATTTGACAATTTATAACTTCACTTGTTCTGAGATGTCCCTATTTTCCTTTTTCCTTTTTTTTTTTTAGCTCATGGAAAATCTGATTCCAGTTGGGGAGAACCAAAGACCGCCCATGCGAGCTCATCGAAGAGTGCATTCTGTGGGCTAGTAAATTTACAAAAAGTTTGATGACCCTTGGGTTGGTTGATGACTATAGTATAGTATACAGAAGCCGGTGTTGATTGTAAAGAAAGCTAGTTGAGCACAGCCCGAGACCTTGCTATTTTATTTGAGCAGAACTGAGCAGGTCATGTAAGTATGTTCTGTTTTGATATACATAAAATAAGTGTTGAATGTAGGAGTGGAGAAACTCGAACACTAGTTATATGTTAAAGTTCTACAAAAGGCAAAACCATCCTGTGCGGATGTTCTAATTTAAATTGGGGCCTCCACACTGTATTGAAGCTGTAACGTAATATTTATCCGCCGTTGATTTATCCAACTCAACTCAACTCAACGGACGGTTGGATTAGAAAACTGGCTCTAACCAAAATTTAAGTGGAAAAAAAAAAAATCTTTTGATCCCAATTGTTGGTTTTTGATCCAACAAATGAGAAATGATTTATGTTTCGTAGCAAGTTTAAAACCGACCCTTATGAATGGGTGCGACCGTGGGTTTGTTTGTAGCAATTTTTAAGCAAATAAGTCAGTTTATTTCTGATTAAGAAAAAAATTGGGTATTTACAGCTCAAACATTCTAGCTTATTTCGATCAAAACGAAAAATAAAAAAAATTTAAACTTAAACAACCAAACTTTTTCTAGATTATAAGCTGCAACCAAACAAGCACGGTCGGAGTAAAGTAACTAGACAGCCCAACCGTAGACCGTGCCATCTCAGCACCAGTGAACTCCTAGCTGGAAAAATTGGTCGTCCTGCACTTGCATGCACAAAAAGAACAAATCCACCAAGAAGTTGGAACAGCTACACCCAAAAAGGGAAAGAAAGAGAATAAAAGAAAAAGGAAAAACATACTAATTAGGCTTTGGCAGATCCAAGTAAAAACTAAAAAGTGTAATAAGAAAACTAATTGGCTTCTGATAGATCAAAGTAGAAACTAGAAAAAGCGAAGGAGAAAAAATTGTAGCATCGTTTGGAACCAACTTTTGAGCAAAAATTATTCATAAAAAAAAAAAAAAATTTTGAGCAAAAATTTAGTTTTTCCCAGATTACACAACGCATACAGTTTGATTCTTCTATTTTTTATGGTCATGACAGTAAAAAGAACTAAACTTAAAAAGCGATAATTCAAAAGCATACTAGATTGTAAGCAGAAAAACAAACAAAAAAAACTTAGAACTTTCAAGCTGCAACTAAACAAGCCCGAACAAAATTTTATACTTGCATGATATACTTACATGAGCCATGTGTTTTGGTTCATGAAAATTTCATATTTCAAGGAAAACTGAAGATTGCACAGGAACTTCGCCATGAATAACCTTCCATTCTCTAAAGCAAAGTTATGAATTTCTCGATAACAAAAACTAAGTAAACTTAAAGGTGTCTCTGGCAAAAAGACAAGCATATGTAATGTAAAATGTATTCAAACCAGAGCAAAGCCCCCGAAATAGAGACAATCCAATGTAATTCCCCGAAATTAGCTTGCATATAGTTTCGACAAACACGAAAACATTTACCTATTTCCAGTTTGTAACATCATGAACGACCAAGCTTACCACTTTCGCAATTTTGTACCAATTTTGACTCTCTATATTCGTTTTAGTAAATTTAAATTATCCTGAAGTGCTTCCTCTGTTCAAGAACTCGAGCCCCTCAGTTCGACAACTCATGATCTTTCGAAAAACTTCTCTCACTTGTTTGTCCAACGGATCCAGCTCACTCTTGCAGGAATCGAAAACCACTGCCAGCTCACTCACTCCTCTTTCCAGTTCCCCCTTTTGTTCCTCGGTAATTGGGAAGTGAATCGAATCAACTAAATCTGTCATGTGGCGAATGCTTTTTTCAATCTGAAAAACCTCCTTCATGAGCCCATTCGAGTTTCTACGATCACGCTTCTTAGATTCCTCCACTATCCGATCATACAGCAAAAGCAAAGGGGTGGCCCACGAGTATTGCCTCGGGATTGAAAAGTGGATTTGGATCCCTCGATCTTGGCATGGGATCGCAGCAACTAGGGCCCACAAAATGAACACAAGAATGGAACCCATCGTGTATATTGGGACAACAAGGCCATGGGTAGTGGTGATTTCATTGCCACGCGGAGGGACCAAAGTGTTAGCCATGGACTGGATTTGCTTAGCTGCGGACCAAGAATGAGAGACACTCCAAGATAGGGAGCGAGAGTGGCCTAGTTGCCTATGATGGTGATCTTTGCTCGTATTATGGCGGCCGAAAGACCGATTACGTTGTGAAAAAATGGACCCACTTTCTTTTTCATCCAACATAAGTAGTGCCAAATCCATCAAGGCTTTTCTAGCTCGGCGAAACTGTCCCTCACCAACCATCCTCTGACGAGAATCGAGGGCAGATAGTACAATCTCTAAGTGCTTGTGCCAACTCGAATCTTCTCAATCCCATCAAGAGTAGCATTACAAATATCGAGAGCTTTGATACTTCTTTCGAAAAAATCCGATGTGATCCTATCCAAAGGGGGTTTCGAAAGCAGGACTTTGTTGTTGCACAAAATGAGCCTAAACTGTTCCAGGCAACAAAGGAAAGCGTCCAACAGCTTGTTTATCCACGCGGCAGAGAGGAACTCGTCGGGGCTCACAGAAGAGAGGTCGTTGAAACGGCTGTTTACATACTTTTGAAACGACGCCAGGTCAGGATTTGGGGCATCGGGATCGTGACTCATTTCGACCGAATGTATTTGATCATGGTCACCACCCGTGCCTAAGATTGAGCGACGGAATGAGGTAAAATGGACTGAAGAACCTTGACGATCGGTAGGTGGCATTGTCAAAACAACAAAACCTCCTCAGGATCACCAAGACAGATCTATTTCGGGAGTTGTCATAAGCCCACCTAATCAGTCGATCAGATCTACTAATCACCACCGCAATTCTAGAATTGAAAAAGAACACAAGAACTCAACATGTTTAAACGATAAGTTGCTGGAACAAAACTCAAAATTCACATAACTAGGTGCACATCAAGGACTTTTTCCAATAATATAACCCTATAGAGAATTCATAGTTTCATACCAGCCTTTCTAAAAGGCAAATTTCATTTAGTTATTGCAACAGGAAATCTTGAACCTGAAATATTCTACAACAATGCTTCTTTTTCTACAAATCTAAGAACAGATACAGTATATTTCTGTGTGTAAATATATACCATACACAATTTTTCTATTAAAGACTAATAGCTTCTTTTCTCTACCGAAACCATAAATCCTAGTTAACATTGAAGAAAAACATACTTTTACATTTTATTACACAATATTCCAATAGTCTTACAAAGTGTGTACAATTTCTAAAAATTATATATGTTAGAGAAATGACTTTTTAGAAAGTTTGATTTAGAAATTATCTAACAAACATAATCTCCATTTTTACAATTCACTAAAACCAACAAAAACCATAACTAAATCGTAGATTCATTACTCTTCAGAGCATAAATCAAAAGCACACATCACCTGAAGAATAAAAGACAACGATTTTTCTCTTTTTACTACAATTCATGCTCATTCACTCAATTAAAAATACAAGTAATTATAAGACAAATAAAAGAACAAACAGAAACCCATATCTTCAACAACATAGAATCGATAATTGTAGAAATCATGAAGTAAAAATTGAAAAAAAAAATGAAATACAAATTAACTAGTAGTAATTTAGAACATCAGGGGACAAAAAAAAACTAAAATCAATCCAATTAAATAAAACCCAAATTGTAAATCGGATCCATACCTTTGATTATGGTTTATATATGCGCATATGTGTATGTATAGAGAGAGAAAATCCTGGGGAGCTCTGAGCCTTTCCTTTGGTCTGGTGTGGAATAATACGAGAGAGAAACAAATTACAAATTGAAAACATTTTTATTATATACCAGAAGAGAATCATTTGCGTTACAACTGTTATTATTCTCTCACCATATGTATAATACAATACATAGATATCTCATGTTCTCGAATGGTGAATCACTATTGTGATTTATTATATTAAATAACAAACAAATGAAGTCAAACAAAAAATAATAATGGACTCTACTTTCGTATGTCAAGTATATATATATAAAAAAAAAAGTATGTCAAGTATATAAAAAAAAAAAAAATAGTTAGTTATTATTTTATACTTTTTTTGTAATATTCAAATATGTAAAATCATAAAATATCATAGCATGAAAAATGAATACAATAGTGCTCTTCCTACTATGCTTTAATTGCATGCCAAGAATTCTACCACACCATAACTTTTTCATGTCTCATTTTTTAATGATCTCAAATATTTATAGTAAAATTTCGGCACATTTGACACCACAACCACTTAGAAACAAAAATAATAATATAAGTTCTAGATAACATATTCATGTTTTGGTAATTTATTATTTCATTTTGATTCTAAAGAACACCACCGTAAATTGAGTAATGTCTGACAATAAACGACATAAATTTACTCTTCTATGAACGACATAAATTTACTCTTCTTCTTTTATATTAAATAATAAAATCCAAAATCATATTATCATTTTTTTTTTCGGATTCAAATTCTACCCTGTTTCCTTATTCCGTTTGGTCATGTTTGCGAATTTTTTTTTTTAACATTTCATTTCAATATAATTCATATATTAAAATTAAGTAATTTATAATGATCTTAACAATATATTTTAAATATTTATGGGAAACAAAAGGTAAATATTTTTTTTTTGTACTTAATTTTGTATAGAATATGATTTGTATGATATAATTCTAAATAAATTTTGAAAAATATTATCACAATCTTTATAAATTACTTAATTTCATTATAGTTATTAGTTTATAAAAAAAAGTCCAAAAAATATCGTTTTTTGGACAAACAAAACAATAACTGGACAATAGTAAACCAACATAATTTCAATTTTTTTTTTTTGCTACTAAAGATAAGCCCAATAATACTTTGTGTAGTGCTTCAAGATACTCAAGTATGCTACGGATAATTTGAAAAATAACTTTTGAAATTAAATTATCAATTGAATAACTTATGGATATTTTCATAGTATGCCTATTGATTTATTGATATTGAGTGTAGGTTTGGCCATCAATATTCTAAAACCGAAATTATCTGATNNCTATTACTTCTATCCAATTTGCAGGCTCTTCGAGTTTTCTAAATCAACAAAAACAAAATCAAAATAGTTTTTAGCAACTACAAAAGGAAATAACGCCTTATCAATTTGAATAAACTTTCAAAATGCTATAATCTTGGGCAAAAACTAATTTTCACTACTTGATAAAATAATATAAAGTTATGATTGACAACAATATCACGATCAAAGAGTATATTTTATTATTATTTAAAATGTATGTCTTCCAAAAAACAAAAAACAAAAAGAAAAAAAAAACACGAATGGGGAGCTTTTTTGTGGGAATGGGACAATATGGAAGAAACTACTTATATATCCAAAATGAAGAATGATGAGAAATTAATTGGTGAGTTAGGAAAGTTTTTTCCTCTTGCCCCTTGGCTTTCCATTTTCCATTATTTTTTCCCTCTTAATTTGCGGAGACAATTAATTTGCTAGTGTAATTATAGATTGCTCCGGGGAAGTAAATGAATTAGCTAATATATTAATTAACTCTCATAATAAATTATTATTTTAAAATTTGAAAAGACCATTGTAACCTCATTTTAAAAGTATAATGAAACTAAAATGCAAAGTAAATATAGTTATAAGTGAATGATATTTTGGGGATCCAAAAATGAGGAAACAAGAGGAGGACAATCCTGTTTTATAGCAGGAAAGATATACATATATATATATATATAAATGAAAGGGAGATATGATTTAAAATATATACGAAATGGGTATTGAGATTTTGTTTATTAGGACATTCACATTTGCAACGAGGGTGGATAATTATTGATTGCTAGTCAATACTCAAATTTGATTCGATTTGAATTGGTATTACTCGAGCTCGAATTTGTTTTAGATTTAAGTTTTAACCTGAACTCAAATCCAACTCGGGTAAAAATGTGAATCTTTTTATTACTATGGAACTCACACAAAATAAGAAATGAATAATATTTAATCCCTTTTTCATATAATATCACTACTATTTTTAAAATTGCTAAAGTATTTTTTGAAATATATAATTATTTTTATAATTACACGACGAGCATAAATTCCCTCTCTAACTTCTATTGAACAGACTGAATATTGTTTATTAGAAATCGCAGACCCTCCAATAAGTATATTGGAATTGGCTATGCAATCTATATCAATGAAATCTCATAATTTATTAATTTTTAAGCACAATGATATATTATTAGTTCGAGTAATTATAATATCGCACTTGCTGCTTTTCTATATTTTGAATGTAGTTTTTCTCGTTTCTCCCTTATATATACATCATCAGTGTCTATTATGAAAATCAACAACTTTGGTCAAGTCTATAAAATTTGATTTGCATATATCTGTATCAAAAATTCTCAACTATTGACAAAATTCTCATTATGTATGAGGTTGCAAATAAGCCGAGCGGAGTTGAGTTGAGTCGAGTCGAACCGAACCCTAATTAGTTTGAGCTCAACCCACTTTATTTCAAGAGTTGCAAAGGTTTGCCTCCTTTATTTAATCCTGTTTTTTCAATCTAGGCAAGAACGGAGCCTGTACTTGTTTATGAATATTTTAGCTCTTTTGGATGTATAAATAATTACTTTTTATTGAAGAAATAAATATTTATAAAACATAATTAACATGAATATAATATAGAATCGTTAACTAATAATTACATACAAGCGGATATATCAAATAAATATTACAATGTATGATATTATAAACTTGATATTAATAATATAAAAGGTTAAATTTTATTAAAAAATATTAATTTCAAGTAAGAAGATAACTTTTTTTAAAAAAAAATTTAGATTTAATTTGAAATATATGTATTTATTTACGTAAACTTATTCCTCTAATTCGAAATCTATATATATATAAATTTATTAAATCGGAACCTGAACGAGCTAAGTTAGGAATTGGTCAAAATCGATTTATTTTTCTAAAGATTCCCATTTTGTTATTCAGACTTGTTCCATTCATTAAATGAATGAGTTTCACTTAACCCTTTAATTAGCCAAGCCAGCTTGTTTACGAACGGCTGGCTTGATTTGCATTCTAATTGCATGTATTTTCTTTCATTTTCAAGTCAATTTTCAGTATGTGATAGAAAGTAATTACCATTTGATATATACCTACAAATCATTACATTTGAGAGATGCAACATAGCATTTTCTATCCCTTTCTCGCAAGTGGGACAACGATTTCAACCAATTCACCTCAGAAAATATAATATAAGGTTGAAAAGTACATAGATTCAACTTGTGACAGAGAGTGGAAAATTAGACTTAATTAGGTAATGCGAGTGATTTTTTATTGTAAAAAATAGATGGCATCCTAATATCTCGTTAAAAAAATTTTAAAAGGTGGATTTGAAAAAGTATTTTTTTTTAGTTACAAAAATAAACATAAATCTGAGGTGTAACTCGATTCGTGAGGCTTTCTTATAACTAACGATGAAAAAGGCAAAATTAATCACTAAAAAGCAACTCAGAAGCCCGAACAGGCGTCGAAAATAAGCCCTGTTTCATTTTACCAAACACAGCTCGGTACTGTCGTTGAGAGAAAAAAAACAAGCAGAAACAACCTTAAACGAAAATACGAACTTAAACTCAGTAACGTCACAAGACATAAGTTACTAATATTTATAAGAGTTGAGCAATGTTGTGATCCATATTATGCGAACACAACCCAACATTACACTGTTTTACAACATTAAGGCATAGAACAACAATTCCCTATCATGAGCATGAACCAACAAAAAGACGAAAAATAACCTAGCAAAAGGGCATATTTTTCGTCATTACCGAGTTTGTTCGCCTTTCGTAACCACTCGACTAACAGTTATTATTCTGTCATATCTATTCACAAGCCAGCTTCGTGTCGAAGCTGCTGAGACAGATAGCGAATGCCTGAAATGCAGATAAAGGATACCGATAATCCATCGTAAACATATCTTTCCCAACTTTTCCAAACTGTAAAATGATCTTGTCGTTGTCTGGTTGGGCTGGCTGAGGGGCCGTGGGCCCACTCGTAGGCCCACCTGAAGGCCCATTTGAAGGCCCACCCGAAG
Source organism: Embelia ribes (assembly GCA_001753735.1). Classification (NCBI taxonomy): domain Eukaryota; kingdom Viridiplantae; phylum Streptophyta; class Magnoliopsida; order Ericales; family Primulaceae; genus Embelia; species Embelia ribes. The sequence goes on from MKEJ01001414.1 coordinate 12,114, forward strand.
CCTGCTGAGTAGCAGCAATCAGCTGGAAATTCTTTACCGAGGCGACAGTTACACGCCCTCGAAAATTCAAACACCAGCACTGCAGCTGTTCGTGCCACCTCGGGGCCTTGTTCTTCAAAACCAAGGGTTTCGCTTTCCCATCTTCGTCCTCGTTTAGAGAAGCGCCGATTTCGGAAAACCGAGAGCTGCTGAACTCTGTGGAGCGGCTGAGTGATTTCGAATACGAAATGCTTCGAAATGAGTCGTCGAGAGCGCGGGAAAGGAGCTCCGGTTGGCCAGGCACCGAGCCACCTTCCTCGAGGGCTGAGAAGGGGATTGAGTGCATGATGCAATGCATTCTTCGAGGGCCACGTGTTCCTAGTACATTGAGCTCGTATGTAATTTGCGCTATGTTGTAGCTACCGGATGGGACTTTGGGTGATACTTTTTGGGAATAGAATCGACGACTACTTCGTCCTGGTGGGGGTACAGGGGCACCGGCATGTGGAGGCTGTGTGTCGTACATGATGAATTTCGTGCCAAGAAAGTTTGACCTGAAAAAGATAACAAGGAATATTCAAAATATGCATTGAACAATGATGGAAAAGAACTTGTGACAAATCTGGAATCTTTTCTCGATTTACTTTATTTCTGTTACCAATGCGTATTTGGGGCACACACAATACAATGGGTGATACATGTTAATATGTCTAAAAGACATGATTCCACAACATACTTGTATACAACTTAAAGTAAGAGGTTACTAAAATTAAGGGATTGTTTGGTTGCAGCTTTTAAGCAAAAAGCTAGCTTTCTTCAGATCAAGAAAAACAGGGATGGATCCACTTTAAAACTTCTAGGCTTTAGGCCAAAACAACAAAAAGCTCAGGTTAAATGCTGCGCAACCAAATGCATGCCAGTTTTTAAACAACAAAGCATAATAACTAGATCTTAAAAGCTACAACTAAACAAGTACTATATGTCAGAGAAAATGTACATGGGATTCTTGCAATGCAGCTTCCATATAAATGTATGACCCCAAGATCAAGAAATACAGAGGCCTACAACAAGTCGACGCAACAAAGCTGCAAAACTATTTCCTCACAAAAATAATACTGGTGATTTCAAACCCTCAAACTTGCTTTTAGAAGTAGATTGCAAAAGTGGATGATTCCTAGTGTTTGGCAAGATATTTTTAAAATTTGTTTTAAAAAGTATGTGATGTTTCGTGAAGTGACATTTGGAGTGTAACAAGTAATTTTAAGGTCATTCTTGTAAATAATGACATAAAAAGTAGAACCAACTATTACAAGTACCCCCTAGACTACTTCAAAAAGCACCTTTAGAAAAGCATAAGCTAATATTTAAAAGTGTTTAAACCTTTAAAAAAAAAAACTCAAAACAGGTTACAATTTCTATCAGACAGCAATCGCAAACTATGCTTAAGCCTTTGACAAGGAATCATGGCCACAATATGCTAACTTCCAATTAGCCAGAACTCATCATGCCAAACAATAATAGAGCAAATGTAACCCCTTTATACTTACCTCAACTTCCCAATATATGTATTGCTAGATCTTGAAATGTTGTCAGCATCCATCGATATAACATACTCTGTATAAGTTGTCCGTCGTGTCCTCTTGGCAGAAAGCAGGAATTTCCCGTTTTGAACTAGCAATACTGTAAAGTTGGAAGCAGAATATAAAACAGGGAACAACACTCGGAAGAAAAACAGATGAGCTCTCACTACATATTGTAATCTATTTACTGCTTTGCTGTAAAGCTAAGTGCTCAATATAACTCGAAGAGCATGCAATGTGTTAATCCTTAATCCGCTAAAAAACTTTTTAAGGGGAACACATGACAATAGACAGAAGGGTAAAAAATACTAATGAAAGGGCGGAGTTGAGGAGACTTCAAGTTCAGGATACATAAACATCCTAAACAATAAGACATTTGTGATTGCTAGACCACTAAAACAGAAGGCCTAGAATTCCAAGGGATCTAGAATCTAGATGCTAGACTCTTAATCACTTAAGGATAACATTAGTCGATTATCATACACCAAAGGAAACAATCTTTTTGACTTATTTTCAACGTCTAACCGAAGTTCACTTATAACAGCGTTGAAATGAGACATGTAAGTTGATCACATATAACCCGCTTTAGTTTTTAGGATATCGTCGATGTAAGAGTTTGAGTGCTAAACTTGAGACAGAGAATTGCAGATATTGGTTAAGTCCGAGAGGGAGCTCTAGAATATGCCACATGAATTATTCTTTTCTGGTAAAATAGTTCCAAGACCAGATATATTAATGATTTCCCACAAAGTTAACAGAGAAAAGGAAAGTCCTAACGCGAAAATGTTGCGAAGCATCAGAGTATCTTCCTGATGGCTTTTAATCAAGAGTACTCACAAATTTTTCAAGGTTAGTACTATTAACTACAATAAATGGGTAACACATGAATGACCATGCAAGTTATGTTATAGCCTAACAGTCATTAATTACAATTTACTGAAAAGAAATTGTGATTATGGCATAACAGGACAAGAAATTTAGATGTTAGCAAGATAGTCAGCATTTATAGTATGAGATGAGATAAAGCCATCTAAAACTTGACCAAATCAAATAATGAATTGAAAAAATTCTTACCAGGACTAAGGCAAAGGTAAAGATGGTACGTCAAATTAGATTTGTCCCTCTTAATGAAACACTGAATAGTTCCATCACGAGGCCCTGGCTGGAAAAGCAAATGAAAAGAAGACATTGTAAGTCATATTATCTGGTAAAATTTCTCATTATCTTGATATGTCATTCTATTCAATCACATTATTAAATCAAAATATATATTTCGAAAATAAAAGTTATTACTATGACAATTTAAAAAATGAAAAGTGTGCTACCTGCTTCAAGGAAACTGGAAAAGTGAGCTTCCCACAAAACTCGGGACCTTTAACGAGATCTTTACACATGCTCCTCCATGACCTGCAAACTGCAGCACAAGCGACAACATGTTTTCGAGCTGGCCAGGTACTCTCGCTCTCCTCCAATCTCTTAATTACGTCACAAAGCAGTTCCGGAGGGAGGTGAGCCCAACAACTGCTTTGGATTACTACAGGCTGATCATTTAAATCGTGAAATAACCCATGAGAATTTCCCCTACCATGACCAGACAATCTCAAATCAAAACTCCTTCTCGATAAGCTCCCAAAACCATCCCGAACATCACGAACTATGCTTCTGAACGACATTAGTCCTTAAACTGATTAGCGGAAAGACGAAGATAGATTCCTTCCTCACTTTCTACAACTTCAATATATTATGTCTTATCATGTGAATGGCTGCAAAAGAACAAAAGGAACATCAGGCTTCTGCCACAAAGATAAAGGAGAAAGGACCTAAAGACGAGAAAAAAAAGAAAATAATAAAGAGTAAAGGAAAGAAAAGAGACTGAGACCACGTGAACTTTAAAGTGGCTTAATATACCAACTTTTGATATTCCTATACCCAACTTTATTAGGTTCTTAAACCCGAGTTAAACTCCTATAAACCTCTACTTATTCACTGAATAAAATGAAATGATAAGTCAAACTAGATAAAATCTGAATCTTATTCAGTACAGTGCAGTGATAATACAGAAGAATCGTAAGAATCTTAGGCCTAATATATAACTTTAATTTATATGGAAGTCAGTAGTAAATATGGTGGTTTCCATGATAAAATCTTTGACCAAACACCGGTGACTAGCCTAAAAGAAAAGTAATCATACCCCGAGCACAAAAAGTAAGAGCACTTCCTTCTGAGAAAGATTGAATAGATTAAGTCAGAGACTTGTTAACAGTCAAAGCAAAACAAATTCGCTACAAAACATCTATGTTATACTCTTTCGGTAAATGTTTAAGGCCACAAATTAAAAACCACCTAACATTTCAACAATATTGCTAAGCATTCCTGTAGAAACTGACAAGGCCTAAATGATAACCTAAATAATCGTGAGGTGAAACCATTGAAGCTTCATAAACAGATCTTTTGTATCTCATACATTATATACTTTAATCCACTTTCTCCAAAAGGGGAAAAAGAAAAAGATGTACTATCATATAATAGTTAATAATTACTAATTAATTAATTTAGTTAGTTAGTTCTAAAAATAGTCCGATTTTGGTAGTCAGTAACAAAATCATTATAAATGAAAAACAAAATCCCAAGTTTGCAAAGGAACAAGAGAAGGCCTTTTAACAAAGAAAGAAGAGCTAATCAAGATAGAGATTAGCAAGAACCAAACCATGATTTTTTGTAAAAACTAAAGAAACAAAGAAGAGAGCCAATCAAGATAGAGATTAGCAAGAAACAAATGATGATTTTTTCCATAAGAACTAATCAAATAAGTGAGTTGAGAAAACAGATTAGGGTGCTTCCCCACCAGGTCCTCTGTTTTCAGCCCCTTCATATTAATCTCCATAAATCAAAAAATTAAGGCTCCGTTTGGTGTAAGGATTCCTCGTGGGAAAATGTGAAAGAAAAAAAAATCTCTTCACAAAAAATCATGGATTCAAGTA
>MKEJ01001416.1:0-12753 GCA_001753735.1 Embelia ribes
AGCTTTGCTTGACATCGCCCCACCGAATTACTATTCTCCTAAACAATTATCCACCCATAGGGATACTTTTTATAATCATCTGCATTTTCATTAAAAGGTTATACCCTTTACAAAAATAGAATTCCACTGTACCCTTCTCCTGAAGCATCTGTTTCTACAATTTTGTTCCAGCTAAGGTTCGGAATTGAAAGACAAGGTAATTGTTTTACTTTAGTCTAAACTTCTTTAAGACTATAGGATTCTGGTTGGGCCTTAGTGGGTTGCTCCTGTTTGGACTTAGTATGGGCCAAGCATAGCTCATACAATTTTAATTTCAATTATGGGTCATATACTTGTTAAATAATAATAATAATAATAATAATAATAATAATAATAATAATAATAATAATAATAATAATAATAATAATAATAATAAATTGCATACACTCTGTATAGATCATCTTTGCTTTAAAACTATTATTTTCGTTTCGACCCATAAATTGTGCCCCATTTAGTCAAAATCTTAGCACTTCCCCTAATGGGAAAATAGATATAGGCTGAGTTTTGTTTGAGCATTCACATCAGCTCTCTCTTTCATTGGCTTTCGACAAATACTGCATTTTTATTTCAAAAATTTATTTCTTAAAAAAAATTGAAATACATTAACGAATATTTCTTAGACAAAGTGAAAAAAAAAGGCCTACTATATTTGAAGGGAGGAATTACTTTGTAATGTCTAAATATTCTGTTCTCCTGTATTAGTGAGAAACAAAATTCAACCCCATTAAAAATGACGATACTAAGGACCGTCCGTCATATTACCGCAACTATCACATTTCAATCAATAACATACAATGCATTTTAGTCAGTTCATCACATGTGTCGTGCACACACGATACGCATCTCCGAGTCATAACTCTGTAACTCACCAGAGGGTCGGGAAGCAAAGAGACAATGCGTGCAAACGATATATTCAGCAACAACAAGAAGGGAAAGCCATCGAACATTTGGGATTGAGAAAATTGACTCAAGAACAAACTTAATTATAAGTTTCGTTGTAGAATTAAGACCTAACCATCAAACAAGAAGTAATGGGAACATAGAACCCATGAATGCAGAAAATTTTGTTGAAACCAAAGCCTAACAATTCATTGGTTGGAATGACGAAAGGAAATGTAAGATCGGTTCAAGAACACGGGCTCATTTTCCATCATTTTCTATCAAATACAAAGGGCCATTGCGCAAAATGACCTTGTAAGTAACATTAAAATTCTATTTGAATTGGGCAATGAACATATTTAATCCAAGGACAATCTTAAGCACCCTACAGGCAAAGAAAATTTAAGCTAATCTAGCATCCACTTGAAAGAGAAAAATACCCATAACCCCATTCAGAGATTTTTACATCACCCCAACTGCAATTTCTTTACGGATCAAAATATTTTGTGTTTTCGCCAAAATGTAGTCATTACAATTTCCTCTGCACAGATGTGACAATAAACACAGAGCTTGCAAGGATAATCAGCAAATAACCAAATAAGCAAAAGAGAAAAAAATCACTAAATTCTAAGAAATTTTCATTTTACTTTGCATCACCTCGGGCCGGATAACTCGACTGCATGTAGATTTTCGGTAGAGTCGACAATCCAGTCAGAGTTTGGGTGAGGGGCAAGTTCAACTTCTTCGCGTAAAACTTCGACCTTTTGCCACTCTTCCCACTTCTCGGCCAAGCCATCTCCCTCTAGCATTCTCACAACTTCCGACATTTTGGGCCGATCCATAGGGGAACCCTGCGTGCAGAGGAGAGCCACCTGGATGAGCTGTTCTACTTCAGGCTCAACGTAATTCTTCTCCAGATCGGGATCGACGAGCATTTCCAGTTTCTTCTCCTTCAAAAGCCCTTTTACCTGAAATATTAAGAGAAATAAGAATCCAGCACAAATCTTTCAAAACTGTCCTTTTACAACTCACTAGTTTGAAATTACTCATATTCAAGAACAGGTTTTAACTTGTAATCCAATCAATCCTTTTGTACCATTTTGGAAAGACTTTTGTCTTGGTTTTGATTAGAAAACCTTGTGTAGTTAAGGTTTATCATCAAGGCTTTTCAAGGAACCAAATCATCAGAAACCAATTCTTAACTCATCACCAAACAAGTTTCTAATAATCAATCCAAGTTTTTCCTCCAGCATCAATGAAATAATCCAAGAGAGAGCAAGCTAATATGCAACATACAGAACTACCAAATCATTCTCACATAATTCCATACTTAGCCTCACAAGGGATTTGAATGGATCTGGTATCACATGAAAATAACATAGCATATAACTGAGAATTGAATTGGGATTTACAGAGTACGAAATTAAACATAGCAATAAGGTAATATGCACGTTTTATACTGAAAAGAAAAATAAGAATGCTGTGTGACAACCAAACTTGGACAACGAGAAGAAGTACAATGTAGAAGCACAAGAAAAAATATTCAGATACTTGACTAGAGATGAATTATACGGATCAATGGCCATAACAGATGACATTAGAAAAACATACCCAATCAAGCAACATCACATCATCATCGTTTGCAAGACGAGCAAGATCAAAAGCCCTCTGTCCTGTTATTAGCTCCAAAAGCATAATCCCATACCCAAACACATCAGTTTTCTCAGATGATTTCCCTGTGGAGAGGTACTCAGGAGCTATGTGACCAATGGTACCACGCACAGCAGTGGTGACATGGGTGTCCTTGTAATCCATGAGCTTAGCTAGTCCAAAGTCACCGACAACAGCTTCAAACTCCTCGTCCAATAATATATTTGCAGCTTTTACATCACGGTGAATGATCTTAGGGTCACAATGATCATGTAAATAAGATAACCCTCTGGCAGATCCAAGTGCAATCCTTTTCCTTGTTGGCCAATCAAGAGGTGGCGCACATGGAGGCCGTTCTGAGATTGCATCAACAAAATAAACCAGTAAAGAATTGAAGAGCGGTGACCGACTTAATTCCAAAAAAAAAGTGGTGACCAACTTAGATGCAGAATGAGAAGTGGAATAGCAATTTAAATAGGAAAATGTTTGTCCTCAAAAATTTGTATAACCAAAATTCTTTTGCATGAGAACAGGTGAAACCAAAATGTATTATGTTCTTAATATTTCACTGTCTTTGTTTTAATAATTCTTATACAGTGTTTGAACATTGAAGCTGTTGGAGCAATTAACATGACAAGAGAAATCGTTCTAATTTTACTATCGAAATTCCGACCTTCCAACATTTTTTGAGCAATAATAATTTTCATCAACTTTACACACTAATGTCACAACTTTTGATTTCAAGGGAACAACGGGAGAGTGGTAATAACCACGTTACAAATAGATTTGAAGGTTAAATAAGAATTACCTCTTAAGCATGAAGCAACACTTCCATTTGCCATATAGGGATAAACAAGAAGCCTTTCCGTTGGTGTCATACAAAAGCCACGTAATCTAAGGAGATTCCTATGCACAGCCATGCTGATCATTTCAACTTCTGTTTGAAATTGCAACTCACCGCCAGGAGTCCGCTCCTCCTTTAGTCGTTTCACAGCCACGAGTGAGCCATCTGCTAGTCGCCCCTTGTACACCTTGCCAAATCCTCCTCTACCCAAAATATTTTTGTTACTAAAACCATCAGTTGCAACTTGTAATTCTCGTAGAGAAAACCGTTTTAGCTGCCCTAGATGAACCTCAGGATCCTCTTCCGCTGCAAAGAGATGTATATAATTGGCAACTAATGAATAAGTAATGAATTACTGGGTGAAATGACAGCACATACGGATAGTGTAAAAGTTCATAAAACAGGTAGAGACACTAACCGGGCACATCATAGAAATATTCTTGTGGTTTCCTGCGCCGCCACCACGCAAACGCAATTGCAGGTGCAGCGAAGAGTAAAGCAGCACCAGCAGCAACACCTCCAGCAATTGCTCCCGTAGCACTGTTTCCTCCTGTTTTTAAGAGAAAACGTAAAAGGTTAAGAATAAATTTCGGGAGTTCTTCAGAAAGAGCAGGCAGCTAGTGAGAGCAAGCTAATTTCTTCAGAAAGAGCAGGCTGCTAGCGAGCTAGCTTACACTCATCCATGTTAAGTACATCTTAACCAAATCAATTACAAAAACCAGGCCAACAAAATAACATGGTAAAATAGAGTCTAACCAGTAAAAAGAGCTAAATGTATTTAATTGGGTTCGATATATAAGCCTTGGACTTTGTTTCTTTATATATATATATATATATATATGTAAAACTCTGGAGACTATTTTCTCGCTCGAAAGTTGAAAAAAACAACCGAAACGCATTTGGCGGTTCTAGAATAAAAAGAGGATTTTCCTGAATTTGTAGTACAGTAAATTTTAGCTGGTACCAAAATTTGTTACAAAAGACTACGTCTCAAAGTAACTTTTCCTTCTTTGCAAATCCAAAACGTTGAGACAAAAAATGGATATGGAAATCCTTTAGATGCCCAGCGAAACTTCAGTTGGCTAGCTGATGCCTAATGCTAGTAATGCACACTTAAATTCCAACTATGACAGCAACTTAGTTTATTGACAATTTGAAGCATGTATACCCAAGCTAAAAGAAAGCTTCATGATATAACAAATGAAAGACACGTCTAGATCCTCATCATCTAACTAATGAAACTTAAAAGAAGTATGTGAAACAACCTGGAGATGAAATTGGGGGCGGAGGGACAAACGGTGGTGGTGGAGAAAATGGAGGAGATCCAGGGCAAGGGCGTCCAGTAACCGGGCCACAAAGAGCTAGGTTATTTGCAAAACTGCCATTGGAAAATGAAAAATGAGTACCACCATTCAATTAGCATTTTTAATCATAAAAATAGAAAGTGGGTCCGCTATTTAATAAGAACCTGATGGGTGTAAATAGTGAAAAAGAACCATTATCTGGAACTGCCCCAGAGAGATGGTTGTTTGATAGATCCCTACATGATAAACCAGCATTATAACATCAGCGAAGGGAGGGAGAGACAAATAGACCCGCTTAAAGTATAAGTGATGCGAACAAGGTACTCACAATACTTGCAGAGAAGTGATATTAGTTAATGACATCGGAATGGGCCCCGTCAAGCTGTTATTGTTCAGACGGCTATCCTTGCATGGTAGCATAAGAAGAGTCCATTAAAATTGGGAAGCTAAAAATCATGCAGACAAAAACTCATACTAACACAATTCCTAATAATCTGCAACACAAAGGCCTATTTTTGCATCCAACAATTCCATGGCCAACTTATCTTCTTTGAAGTCTTCCTTATAACTCCAATACCAGAAAAAACAACCATTGGTTTGCATAGTGAAACTTAAAAGAGATTTGTGCACAATTTATAATCAAAAGTCTCTCAAACCTCTATCACCACTGTCACACCACAACTGTAATTCAGGGAAAACCATTTCTTTCCTTGTAAGATGAAAACTTAATGAACATCCATGTACAATTTAGGACAAACACCCGGACTAAAGCATGTTACTACAAGGGTCAACATTGCCTATGAAGATCCTACCACCAACTCCATGCCCCCATCTCAAAACCAAGAAATGGACATGCATGATTGTGCATCCCCATCTCATTCTGAGAAGAACACATCAATCCTGCAGCAACAACTTCCTTAGAGAACTATCCCTTTCCACAGTTGATCTCAATGTCACTACCAGCAAGCTGTTAAGCACTCACAAACCTATCCGCAATTTACTGAAAAACAAAAGCAACAAGAATCCAACTGCAACTGGATTAGAGCAAAAGGTACATAAGGATACATACAGAAATCTAAGTTTTGACAGCTTGCCTAATGTGTCGGGGATGGCACCAGTAAAGCTGTTCAAATAGAGGTCCAAGCTCACCAAATTGGTAAGATTTCCCAAGTCACTAGGAATCGGCCCACTTATGTTGTTACTGTACAGTTCCCTGCCATTAAAAACCTTTTATCAACAATTGCAGGCGAGAGTTCCACATGGATATACACACAAAACAGTTTAACAGAAATAAAATGAAAAGAAGAATATGTAAAGATTAGTCTTCAACGCTAACTCTATATTTAACTGTGCAAGAGTTTTTACAAGAACAACGTTTTCTTTGTCGGTTCAGGTTTATTTATTTGCCTTACCATCTACCATTACAGCTGTAACAAAGCGAAAAACCGTTCACATCATAGGGGTTTTGTCATATTCCAAGCCCAATGCACTACTTGCATCAGACCTGGTAAGCTTTGAAAAGTTGTTTGTTGAAAGGTAATTATTATAGTTTAAAAGGGGGGAAGTAGTGAATTTGCGATATCAATAAATAGTTTCTGCTACACGGGGAAGATATAATGCAAATTGTCTAGAAATTTGGTAGTAATTCAGAGCCAGGAGAGAGAAATAACTTCTGATAGTAATCCAATTCAAAGCCATCTTCTTATTCTTCTTGGTTTCCTTACTATAATTTCACAAAAATAATTTGAGCATCTACCACTGGATCTCTTACATGTCTCACTCCATTTCTTTTTTTACCAAGGGTAAAGAGTTTTCCACTGAAGTCTTAAAAGAAAAGTAAAAAATTTTGAGGACACAACACAAGTTACACTTCGAATCTTCCATACGTTGTTTGAATTGGCAAATACTTGAAGCCAAAGCAAAAATGCAAGGGTCTATGAAACAAAAATTGAAACTAAACTTTAATAACATGAGAGAAAATCTTACAAGTATTGTAAGTTTTTGAGTAAACCAAGCTGCGGTACCAACTGACCAGATAAAGCTGCATTGCCTAGATCACTGTGAAACGAAAAACAATTTGAGAAATAGTTTAAGCAGCAACAAGCAAACTAATACATAATTATCTCTGAAAAAATTATAGATGGATGGTTCTTACACTCGTATAACACTATTCTCATTGTTGCATGTAACATGAAACCAAGTGCAGGGATTGACAAGGGTAGGATCCCAGCTCTGCAGCACATTGTTAGGATCATCCAAATTCGTCCTCAGGCTATGTAAAGCGTCACCTATTTGTAAATGCAATCAATATTAAATCAAGTGCCAACAATGCCATCAGAGAAAAGAAAAGTGCATGACGCGTGTAACTTTTTGGATGAACAAGCCGAATCAGACGCTACCTTTTGGAATGGGCACAGCCAATGCAAATACATGCAAGATGCAAAACTTCATTTCCAATTTGAAAATATAGACATTCAAGGAAACAATTGAACATTAGGTTTTCTTTTGTGAAGTATAGGTTTTGATATCAAGGGATTTAAATATTAAATGTGTAACTTGTAGGTGATTAATTCGTAGCTTCAAACATGTTTGTACATCAGTTGTGTGATCACTGCTTGGGCATCATACATTTTAAGTAACTATTTTACAAACATGATTTAATATCTTCATATACTATACCACTCATATACTTCCCTATATAAATGGGCCATAAAAATTAAGCCACCTCATGTGTGCTTCACAATTAATCTCAAACCCATAATGGTTCCGATCCCTCCATCAGAAAACAAGGGATAAATGGGGGTTGATGAACAGTTTTTGCCCAGCAAATCTAGGTGCTAGTTTTAAAATCAGCGGCTAGGAATAAATAGATTTTTTTTTTTTAAATTAAATTTTGTAATAGATCTATTTTTTTAATCCCTGCCATACATTAAAAAACAGACAGCCAATATTTGCTGGGCATGGACGCTCCATTGCTCCGCCAAGCAGCCTCCCTCATTTCGAAAACAACATCAGTTCACCAAATCTCAGACAATTACACAAAATTTGACAAGGGTACGGATAAATTTAGATAAAGTTCGGAGGTGGACCACATTGATTGTTCTCCTACTATTATTCATTCCATAAAAGATGGACCACTTTTTCCCCTCAAAACAGCGAAAATGCAATGCAGAACATGAAGATCAGCTACCCTACTATTGAACTTAAAGTCTTCAATAAAGCAAAAAGTTCAACAATTCACATTAATCAATGAAAGAAGTAGAGTTAACCAAAACCCAACTACATATTCTAAACAACTAATCAAACTTGTCTGAAAAATATAATTATATGCATACAGAAAATCATATGCCATTCTTGTACAATCACCTCTGAGGCTGGATGTGGTCGCATTTGTGCGTTGATCTTTTCCTTAAGAATAGAATCAACGTATAGGATTTAACACATGTACTTTTACACTTTTGGGCACATGATTGTCGATACAAGAATCATCTTCCAACTTAAAATGAGCATTTTAAACAACAATCGTAATGGAAAAAAATGAGCTATAATCTGAAGGTTTGAACATAATTTCACCTTCCATATTGGCAAGAGTGACCCTCAGTGGATTAACCACCATGATCAACCACAAAACACATAGCTTCACCACGCTCTCTCTCCACTCCCTCTCCATCACAGCCCTTTTTTACCCTAAATACCCATCACATTACCCAATTCTAATAGCTCATATACCTATGTATCTATTCACCCAGATCCAAACACTCAGTACCCAGAATCAGCATTACGAAACCCACAAACCCTAGCTCTAAATTACTCAATTCCCCACCATTTTTCACCCAATAAAATCCCAAATCAGAAGTACAGCTGTATGTGCAAAGAATGAAAGGAAAAATCTTTCCTTTGTATGTATAATATGTATATATAATTTTGCTTATATCTCTGTAAAAGAAACTTTTTTCTCTTTTCCTTATCTCTCTGTAGAAGATGCCTTTTCACCTCTGTATCAACCTCTCTCCTTTTCTTCTCTCTCTAGAACTGTCTTCTGCGCAGTTTTGCAGAGGTGTAATGTATGTAGTGTGTGTGATGAGTACTATCTTTTTTGGCTAAATTATGTTATTCGTCCCCATAAATTGAATCCAAATTATTTTTGGTCCTCGTAGTTTCAATTAATTAAAATACTTAAAGCTTATTTGGTTGTACCGTTTAAGTTAGTGAGATTTTTCTTATCAGTAAATTTGATGATCTAGCTGAGATAAAAATTTGTAGTTTTCAGGCTAAATTCAATAGTAAATAAGCTCAATTTTGAAAACTGAATAGTCAAATGCAACCTAATTTTTAAATTAAAAAAATTAAAATTTTAAACTGAAAATTTGATGCCAAACCAAAAACTAACTTTCAATCTTTTTTATAATATTTTTCTAATTTCAAAATTTCATAATTATAGTGGGAGAAAATACCAGTATAAATTATTAAAAAACAAATTTTCTCTGAAAGAAACATATACAGGTCAATCGAAATTACTTCAACTTTTATTATGACTTTCAATGGTAACCAAATCGCATAAAATTAGGGACTATTTATGTTACAATTAAAAGTATGAGAACCAAGATGAATTGCAGTTGAAACAATGGAGATCGCTTTTGTAATTAACCCATCTTTTTTCCTTTTGGGTGCTTGAGCTGCCCGGAACGGTAAAGTGGTTGACCGATTGCCCGGGCACTGTTCCCGTTATCTGAAACCAATTTTAGTAGTAGCTGAGTTTAATAAGTTGCATCTTTTTTCTTCTATTGGGAAAAAAAAAATAAAAAATAAAAAATAAATATATATATATATATATATATAGGAATATACATGTAGTGAAGTCTTTGTAATTATAACTTGTAATGGAAATAAAGTGATCTAAACACAAATACAGAAACATGAGATTGAAATTATATATAAAACAGCTCGTTCAATTTTTTGAATCAGTGCTAACATTATTTTGACATAAATTATATATCAAGAAGCCTTATAATTCATATTTTTTATTTTTTGCTTATGTATGGGATTCAATCTATAGGCCGATGAATAGACTGCTTGTTTTTTTCAAAAAAAAAAATTTGATGAATAGACTGCTTGTGGCCTGAAATTATAGAACCTTCTATTGGTTGGCATTTGTGCGATAAGTAAATACTTTTGTTAATATGAGATTAATACGTTAAATAAGAGATATACTAATTCATAAAAATATAATGAATTATGCGATCAATCAATTTGAAAAAATATATGGTTTTATTTTCAAAGATAAATTGGTAGATTTGAATCCAAATAGCAACACTCGTCAAATGTCTCAACATTGTTTTGCATTTTCTCTCTAAGCTTTTATACTACAAGAGAAAGAAAATAAAATGAAAAATTATTAAGATACAACAATAAAAATGAGTTGTACATTTTATTAAAAAGACCATGTAAAAATAAAATTGGACAAATAAAATAGAGAGGCTCGTTTGTTTAACTCCTGCCTTTTTTCGTCGGTAAATTATATGTGTTAGTCTTTCAAACATATGGACTGATATAATTGATAATTTATTCCTATTTTTTACTTTCCAAAAAAAAATTCTTCCTACTTTTTGGCTAAAATTATGTGGACATATTTACATAATATGATAATATCTTCCAATACAAGTTACTACAAATTTCTTTGCAATAATTAGAAGAAATCTATTCAATGATCAGGTGTAAACAAATACTACTGCTAAATGTTTACAAAAATGTTGTAAGAGCATCTCCAATTGACTCAACAATAGTATTTTTTAGCTATTTGCTGAGTCAATCCACAAAAAATAGTTCTAAATGGCTCTCAATCTCACTATTTGTTTTGTCTAATCAATTTCTCACTTATCAAATGTAATTAACGAATTCATCATCAAAATTTTCTCTCTCTGAAATATTGTTACCTTAATTTTTTTTATTCAAAAAAACATAAATTTAATACCAATTTGTCAAATATTTTAGTTCAATTTTCTCCAATTTCAAATATTTGGTTTGGTTTGGTTTAGTGAAATACATGAATTATCTGTCTGGTTGATTTTAAAAAAACTGAAATTCTGGTACAAATTTTTCAAACAAATTTCAATTAAACTTAATTATCTCTGATTTGAGTAAATTTGATTAGCCCAATTAAATTTCAGTTAATATTTAAAATTTGATGACGTAGTATAAGATGCCATCATTTTGGTATTTAAATGTTATCTATCTCGCAGATGCCCTGGTAATACTATATTGAACAGAAATGGTGTAGATATAGATTGCGATAGCTGAAATGATTGAATACTAAGGTGGGACCCGTATTTATTGAAAGGAACAAATCCTAAGATGATAATATCCTTTTGAAACAGCAAAACATAATTTTGAACTGTATAAAACATAACCTAGTAAATATAAATAATAATAAAATTATCTATGAAATTTTGGCAGATAGGATTTATTTTTATAGCTATTAAACGTCGCCTTAAATTTATATCGATTTTAAGGGTGTTATAAGCTATTTCCCCTCTTGGAGGGTCTACCTAATTTTAAAAATTTAATGGCCACGGTAGAGTGGGGAAAGTGTAGTGGGAATAGTCAACTAAACTAATTAACATACCACTTTATGTTTTCTTTATTTGTTTCTTTTTTGGTTGAGAGATTTGAGAGAGACTTGACCTATCCTTGTACATTGTGTTTTGTTTGGATCCACGTTTGTGTTAGTTGAGGGGTAGGATAACTCTTGTGATTTTGACTATAAATTTCCAAATCCGTCGTTGCAAAAATGTACTAAATACAGTTGGATACGTTGTTAATTATTCACCAATAACATCTCAATACGTGTATAGCTGGGGTTTACGAAACATAGTGTTGCGCAACCCATGCTAAAATGTGAATCCGACCCAAATATTTAATGGAAAAAATTTCTTCCAATATCAACTGCTTAAAAGTTAAGATCCGATGGTTAAAAAATATCTGGTAAGGACTGCTCAGCGCCCTGCTCGACAAACATGGTCCGAGTATACTAAGGATGAAGTAACTTTGCCTCAATATTACATATTTATATAGTCCATATGGAGTGTGCTTACTCCATGTGGGCCGAATTCATTCAATGTTACATGGGCTTTTATAAATGGACTCGTTTGATAGTTCAAGACAAGGCCAGTGGCCTACAAGAAAATACCCATTTGAAAGGCTTTTAGGCCCAACATCAGATGAAAGGCCTTCTCTGTCAGCAGCCTAATTCATCAAGGCTCAAAAAGAAAAATACAGAGTATATACAACGTAACACCGACAATTTTTTATTTATTTTTAATCTAACTCCGATAAATATACAACATGCAATATTTAAATTAATTAAAATGGTCAAACTAGTGATATAGATAAATTAATTTTATCACGTAATATTTTTTTCCAATGCTGTCAGTGAAACCACCTTCGCTTGTAGCTTAATTTTCTCACATTTTTATTTATCGACCACACATTGTTTTACATAGCAACCATGCATACGACTCCGCTATTTATTCTAATTACAATCTTAGTCATTATGTCATGCATTGATAATTTATTAGGAAGTGTCTATTCATTAAATGAAATTTTATTTAATATGATCTTAGTTGAAAGTGTAATTTAATACATAAAGGGGTAGGTATATAAAAGACAAGTAGAGGAAAACAATGAATTTATTATCTGTTCACCTGACACCCCCTTCTTAGAGCAGACAGACAGCCAGTATTACCTGTCACCATATATATATATATATACATATATATGAAAAATTATGAATAAGCGGATGCAAACACGTAATAAATATAGATAATAATCAATTGAATTGTTCTTTATCATATACTCCCCCATATGGTCGTTTGAATCTATCTGCAAGTCAACGCCAGGCCGTGTTGGTAAGAAATGACGAAATTGGCCCCATAGGGAGTTGGTAAAAATTGAAAGTAAGGGCAAAAATCAGAAATAAAATTTTATGAAAATGTAAAAAAAGAAAATGCAAAGAAGAAAAATACAATTACGGAATTTTTC
>MKEJ01001427.1:0-10529 GCA_001753735.1 Embelia ribes
AAATTAATACATATATAATAAAATATTATATATTAACATAAGAGTTAAAATTAAAAAATTATTTTAGATATTTTTTATTAAAAATAAAAAGGTCGTAAATATCATTAAATAAAATATAAGACCAATATAAATAGTTGATATAGAATAAATTACCACATACATTTTACTATCATATTGCACTCTTCACTTATTATACAAAAAGTAAAAAATAAATAAAATTGGTTAAATTATATTGTATATATATAAGGCATCATTACTTTCTTATTTTCTTTCATATAAGAAAATTTTTTATACTATACACATACTATAAAACAAATTCTATTGTAAACAAAAAATAATATTTGATTAAAATATACAAGAATAAAATATCACATGTATTTATATAAAGTATATTGACATAAAAAATAAAAAATATGATAACAACTAATTTTGAAAAATTAATAACTGGGAGATATAATGAGATTTTTTTTATACCTATTCTCTTGAATAATATGAATTGTCTCGATAATTAGTGTTGATAATATACATGTTAAAAAATAATTAGTTGATATTTTGATCTAGTAATCTTATAGTTAAGATTGAATTTATAAGTTTTGTGCTTGTGAACTATATTCAATTCTTTGTGTAATTATATAAATCAATTGAGACTTTCTCAATTATATAGGCGTGAAGTTTTACATAAACTAAGAGTTAAATTATATAATAACTAACATGTATAAATTATATATTGAAAATAATATATAAGATTATTAAAAGATATTGAATATAATTCATATTATTTTAATCTATTTAACTAATTTAATAATCACTAGCTTAAATCAATATGATATAGCAATATCATCTTTTAAAAAATATGATCCATATCATTGTAATCTATCTAAATTTATTTTTTTGTTAATTTGATAATCATCAATTTAAATATCTAAAGATATAATATCATCTCTTAGTAAAAAAAATGTAAATTAAGATTAATTAAATTACAATTTTGGACATGATGAACATTTTTGGAACGAAAATTATATGAAATACTTTGGTACTTTTTAAAGAGTTGTTAGATTGAATATAATTCGTATTATTATAATCTATTTTTTACTAATTTAATAATTAATAGCTTAAATCCATATGATATAGCAATATTATCTTTTAAAAAATATGACCGATTTAAATTTATCATTAATTTAATTATCCAATGATATAATATTATCTTTTCATGAAAAAGGTGTAAGTTAAGATTAATTATATTACAATTTTGAACATGATGGTTTTTGTTATAAAATTATAAGGTGAATGGCATTTTTGTAATGAAAATTGTATGAAACATTTTGTAGAGTTGATACTTTTTGAAGAGTAGTTGGATTGAATATAATTCGTATCATTATAATATATATTTTACTAATTTAATAATCAATAACTTAAATCCATATGATATAACAATATTATCTTTTAAAAATTATGATCCATATCATTGTAATCTATTTAAATTTATCTTTTTGGTAATTTGATAATCATCAATTTAAATATCTAAATATATGATATTATCTCTTAATAAAAAATGTGTAAATTAAGATTAATTAAATTATAATTTTGGACATTATAGTTTTTGCTATAAAGTTATGAGTTGAAGGACATTTTTTGAATGAAAAGTATATGAAACACCTTGTAGAGTTGCTACTTTTTAAATACTAGTCAGATATAAAAATTAGGGTAAAGTTCATTTTGTCCTCTATTATTTGGAGCTCGTTTTAATTTGTCCCCTATCCTTTTATTTTTTTTAATTTTTCCCATATAGTTTTATCGCGTTTAAATTTGCCACGTATCTTTTCGATTTACTTCTTATAATTTTAGTCTATTTTCAATTTACCCCATATTTTTTTTCCATTTCAATTTACTCTTATAATTATAAAATTTCTTATTATAATATTATAAGTAATTGAAATAACATATATAATTTGTTAAAATTGTTTTGATGGTAAAATGATCATTTACAATGTCATATATCCCTTTTAGCGTATCTTTTAATTATATTATTTAGTCAATTTACCTATATAATTAAGCCTTTATGATAAGTTAAACATATCCGTTAAATAGATCATTTGTTCCTAACTGATTCACTTACATACCAATTTTGTTTAAGAAATGACGGGCTATTAATTCAATATGATATCCATAATTAAAGTTAAATTTATTAATAATATGGGTAAATTGAAACGGAACAAAAAAAATTAGAATATATTAGATGAGACTAAAAATATATGAGCAGGTTAAAAGATAAGGGGCAAATTGAAACGAAATTAAAACGATAGGAGCTAAATTGAAACAAATGAAATAATAGGGGCGAATTAAAATAAGCCTCAAAGAATAGCAATAAAATGAATTTTACCCAAATATTTTTTTTTTAAGAATATTTCTATTTAATACTATCATTTTGCAAAATTTATAATAAATTGGTAATTAAATGGATACAATAGATAAAAATATTGTAATAAAATCAAATTTTTAATTATTTTTTCAAAATAAAAGCTGAATTATATATTAATACCAACTACAACATAAATGTATTAACATAGGAGGAAGGAAGTACGATATTGAAATCTTGTTTTAAATTTGGTGGGACCCGGGTCAACACTTATTACTGTAGTTTTTTTTTTTCAGGATTATAATAATAATATTTTAAATTAATAGTCTTAGAAGTTAGATTGCTTAAGTTTTATGGATTTGTGGAGATACAATTTATTATTGATAAATTGGGAATCATTAATGATATACATTTTTACATACTGACAGTATATAAATTTTTTTATACCAACCAACTTGAATGTATATATAGTGTCGTCTTTTAGTTAAACCTTGCGCATTTTATACATATTTATTGTTAAACCTTACGCATTTTATGCATATTTATTGTCAAAATTCATTGAATCAAGAAACCAAGATAAGAAGTAGAGCAATTTCGGTATGTTTAACCAACTAAAAGCAAATTTTTAATGTGTACCTCAACTTATTTGAAACAAGTTCATAGGATATATAAATGAATCTAAGTGAAACCTAATAACCCAACTCAATCGGTCCTTGAATTTCTCTCTGTTTGTATTTAGGAGAAAAAAAACAATTTATTACGATTTTAGCTAATTATTAATTTATACGGTATTTGGGACATATAAGGTACAAAAGAAATATTTGAAATGTAAATGCAACATATTTATAATGATTATAATTCAGCGCGTTGTAAAGACAATTCGAAAATAGACAAATTTATGATTAAAAGATATTATTAATTTATCAAATATTAATGTACAGGCAGGGTCGGAACTATTAAGGTCCCGGGGGCCGAAAGTTTCAAAAATTACCCGAAATGCATGAAAGTTTTGTATATAATTTGATTTGGCCCCGCAAGAAACAAGAAGCATGCTTAGTCTGGTGGTTAGTCCCATGGTTGGATTTTTTACACCTAGAAGGTCTTTAGATTTAATCCCATGGTTGGATTTTTTTTATCTTTTTTACATTTTAATTGCTCAAAAAAGTTATGGCTTTTTGCGCTACATGTCCTTATAGTATCAATACATATTATATTTGGTCCTCCTAGTTTCCATAGCAACTCAATAAATCTTAAAAACACACTTTGCCTTATAGTTTACAAAAGTGACCTATTTATTCTTTTTATATTTTTTTTTCTCAAATTAAAAATTATACAATGCATAAATTAAGAGAATCAACATAAATTATGATGAAAAAAATAATTTTATCGCCAAATACGTTTATAAATAATATAAAGGGAATACAATTAGCGTTTGTATATAGCCCCAAAAGTATTAAAAAAAAAAAATTTAACTCACTATTTCTCGTAACGAATTTTCGCCCAAGGCTCTACAGTTATAACAAAAAATGGAAGTTGAAAATAGTAGTAATGGCATGTAACATGAAAGGCTTGTCACCTACGTTCATTCTAATAAATTGTACACATTTCCTATTTTGTGATGAAAAGTTTAGTATTTGTATCAAGTATATTTAAATTATTTGTTAAATATGTGAATTATTTTGATTGCTAGAACTTCAAATTAATTCCACGAAATATTTGACTTGATTGATTACATGTATTTGAATTGATTATATTAAAGGCACCCACTTTGATCATACGTAGCAAGATATGGCCTTTTAATTGAGTGTGTTAATATGAATTCTTAATTTTTTCATTATTTGCCCCTCAAGTCACAATATAGTCAAGATTGATCCATTTTCTTACATTGTTCTATTAAAATAATAAACCAATACTTTTGCCCTTTCTTTGTGTTTTATCCTAATGACGCTACACCAATTTTCAGCAACACTTCAAATAAAAAAATAGTTTAGGAGTCGCTCAATTATCCAAATAGGATATTATACAAACCAAAAATAAATATTTGCTAATCAAGAGCAAACAAGTTGTAATGGTTTCAAAATGTAAACAAATTGCATCATATTCAAAAGAAACCTTTCATTCATGTAATAAGCCATAACATTCTTCATGAATTGAAAATTCTAAAATTTTCTTCTATCGATTGGTTTAGTGTTTTATAAAACAAATAAAGCTCCGGTTACCATGGTTCCAGTACTACAAAATTCGCGAAATAAACAACGTAAGGCGATGACAAAAGGTTGAACAATTCGAAATATAGCAGGCCTGTTTGCTTTATGCCTACGGGACATGTCACTTAAAATTATATGGCATTGTTTGCATCATATGAGTGGTTTATCTTTGATATTGTGCTAGTGACACTAAAAAATATCGCTACTATTTCTCTTTTTTCGTCTTTAAAATATCGGATTGTACGAAATAATTTTAACACATAATACTTTAAATCATCATTGAAATTGCACTCCTTTGGTACCAACGAATATGCCCAGCCAATGGACCCGACTAAAGTACAATTTTGATCAGTCGATGGCAGTGATTGGGCTTGTTTGGTGGATTGTAATAAAAATAAAATAATTTTTACTTAAAAGTACTAAAATTATACTTTTACATATATAAATATTTTGTTATTTTTTTCAAAAAAAATATATTCCTCCCATACTTTATCTTATTCCTAACTAATTTCACAATTCTCAATTCTCAATATAAAAAGTATATATTTTTTAATTTCTACAAAACAACCATACAATACTTATAAATATTACTTAAAAATATATTTTTCAATCTCCAACAAAAAATTATACTTATGTGTTTTTAAGATGTAACCAAACGAGCCCACTATCTATATCAACTGAGCTAGCATGTAATGCTAATTCTGTCATTTTTACCATAATAAAACATTCACTAAGCAATACTACATATGACATGCTACCATTACTTATGTTTGAAATTTGTACAAATTAAAATGGGCTAAACTTTTGGCGTTGTGCTTGTGTACTTTGCTCTTCGTATTATAACTCGAACCTGGTTGAGTTGTAACTGTCTAATTGATGGCCCTTTGTAAGGTGTAGGGATTAATATAGCTCGTATCAAATGGGCTACATTATCTGCAATCAAAGTTTGGGACCTATAAATTAAATCGAAATTTCAACCTATCCCTTAATTATA
This sequence comes from Embelia ribes, assembly GCA_001753735.1. Lineage (NCBI taxonomy): Eukaryota > Viridiplantae > Streptophyta > Magnoliopsida > Ericales > Primulaceae > Embelia > Embelia ribes. Next base: position 5,558 of record MKEJ01001427.1, read on the forward strand.
TAGATTATGCATCATCTTATATTCCTTGTGTTCGTAACTAATTGGTACAATTCATTTTTTAAAATGTCAAAAAATAATTGGTGTATGTTCCTTTTTGAACGAAGTTTATGCATTTCAAAATTCAATGAATTACCGTTATTAATCCGTCAATCAAAATGAAGACATAAGAAAATAGGGATGATATTGGTATTTACCTGTCATCAAAACGTGTGAAATTACTTTTTGACCAAAAATATGTGTATGTGAAGCTGCACTAATTATTTGCAAATAGAGTGGGTGTTTAATTACAAGATTAGTGCATAGAATTTTAAATGTCAATACACAATATTTGTAGACATGATTACTTCTAAATGAATATCTATTATCCATGCTATGTTTTTCTTTTTTTTTTTTTCAAATTTGGATTGCATTTGACTGTTGACTTCAATCTCAATTTATTTTTATTTAGACAAAAAAATAAAAAAAATTAAGGTATATTCTTCCAACTTTTTAATAGTCAAAAATAAGTTGTTTTTTTGTTCAAAACTGCTGCTTTTTTAATAATGATCTGATTTTATTCGTTAGGAAGAGAAACACTTCATTATATGTAGGTACATCAATAGCTTAGTCAGAATCGGAAGAAAAAAAATAAAAATACTAATCTAAATCTAAATAAAAAAGAAAATATATTGCTATTAAAACCCTACTAAATTAAATCTTATCAAATATTTTCTAATTTATCGAACAAGAAACAATATTTATATCAATATATATAATTATGCTAGAATCATACGGTTGTGATATGAAACATAAAGGCAGATATTACTTAGTTTTATTTATTTATTGCGAAGAGAAACATGTCAATATTTAGTCAAATAGAAAATTCTAATCTGAATCTGAATAAAAAATGGTAATATATATTCCTACTAAACTCTTCTAAATTAAATCTCATAAACTATTTCCAAACTCGTGGAACAAGCAACACTATCCATTTCAATATTCTTAATATTTTTTTACAATAAATATGTACAGCAAATATAAGTAAACTTTTTAGATAAATTATTCATATGAACATTTATTAATTGCAGAAAATACACTATATATAGCCAAAGAGGAAATCCCTCTCTCTACCCAACCGTTTCTGATCAAATCCCTCAGATTTTTCGTAAGAGTTTCCTTCATTTTCTCTCTCTTTATATACATACATACATACACACATATATGTATGTATATATAATCTTCTCTCCGGTATATCATCAGCGTATTAGATCACCGTGAGAGTTGACTTAAATCTTTGAAATTAGGGTTATTGGTTGAAGTTACGGTTTTATTTCGCTCTAATAGATAAATCTTTGAAATTGCGATTTGGTTTCTGCATATATCTCTTCTTTCTCCTCTATTCTATTCTAATGGAAGGGATCATTGATCATTATGTTATATTGGGATTACCTCCCGGAGAAGAAGGATTAAGAATCTCACGATGGGATATTTAAACTGCGTACAAGAAAAAGGCGCTAGAACTGCATCCTGATAAGAGGCCAGATGATAAGAATGCGCAAGTGAATTTCCAACAACTGCGTTGCTCGTACGTGATTTTAACTAACCCAATAACGAGGGAGAATTTCGACTATATTATCCGAACCAAGATTGGAAAGTTGCGCGACCAAAATCAATTCAATGGCAAGAGGCAAAATTATGAAGAAAAGGATTCTCCATTCCGGGCTCCACCAAAAGCATGTAGCAATTGTCCCTGTGCTCATAGATTTGTGGGCGGCGTATAAGGAGACGAGTTCCGTTTGTTTGAAGAATCGGTTTTGGAGAAGTTGCGGAAGAAGAGATCTGAACTCAATCAGAATTATTGTGCAAATAACTCGCAAACGATGAAACCACCAAGTTCATACTTTATCTGCCTTATTGGCTGGTTTTTCTTCGTTTGTCGAATCACTATCAACAGCGTGCAAGCAATATGGTATCTTATATTTGACCTAGCTATTATTATTATTTTTTTTAGTGAAATAATATTATTGTTTTTGTAGTGAAATTTTAAATTTTTTTGGAGTAACATAAGATGGTTGAAATGATCTTATGTTGCTGCTGCTTCAAGTTTATGCTGCATTGAGCCGGGATGGTTTAGATGTTGTTTTACCGCTTGAATGGTGCAGGGTATTCTTCTAGTTGTTGAACAAATTAAGAAGCTTATTGGAACTCGTAATCCCAATAGTCCAAGTGCCTTAGACTTGTGAAGTTAAGCTAATATACTCAATAGTCACATTTGAACTTTTTTTCATTTTGAATTGATTTACACTGCAAAAGAAAAGAAATATTCTTTTTTCTTGACCCACAATTGAATGTATTGATTACAATGCAATGACTGATACAAATTTTGCATTGGTATGGTCTGAAAGCTTGGTTATGCTTCACTTTTTTCGGTGCTTCGACTTTATTTCTTCTCCTAAGAAACTAATTTTGAACATTTTAACTCTAATGAAGGGTAAAGTTAAAGCACCATAGAAATAAGCAACACCAAACAGAACCAAGTATGTAAGCACATATGTTTATATCAGTTTGAGCTGCAACTGCTTCTTTATCTTCCTTTGCAGTCCTTCAATCCTGTTGGTAATCCCAGACAGGAAGCACCCCGTTGCACCCTTCTTCATAGATCCCTGCCATGTCAGTAATCAGGTAAGACCACTGCATTTCAATCATCATGGTCAAGTGGCTTGTACTTCTCAGGCTGGTCCGATTGCAACTTTTAATCTCAAGTTTTTTTCCCCCCTTAAAAGTTGGTTTTCATTTGGCTTCTCTACTCGTAACTTAAATTTTTTGTTGTTTTAACCTAATTAAGCTGAATGCATCTGCTTTTTTCTTTAGTCTTTTCCAGCAAAGATGCAAGCCGGTATAAGTTGCGTCTGATTGCTATTATGTAAGCTTGTTAACATATCAATGTTACTAATATGCTTTATTTTCTTTGACGAATTGGTTCTAATATGTGATTGTTCCTTTCGGTTCTTGGATTTATATTCCTTTGTTCAAGTTTGGAATAATTTAAATGTAATTTCTGAACACTTGCCATCTTTTCTGGTAGAACAATTTTATGCATTCGTCTCCCTGCTACAAAATTAGGCCTTATCGTAATTGATGCAGGATATTAGTCCGGATATGGACTGGTATTTTCGTTTATTGTATTTTTGCTTTCTTATTTCTTTTCGTTTATTATCTCTTTGTTTTCCATTGCCTTTCTGTTTTCCGATTGTCTTTTTGTTGTTAGAGTAGTTGATTCTGTAAATTGATTAAGAATGTAATTTTATTATTAGAGTTTGAAATTATAAAATATTAACGGTTTTTTCTTTGGTTAAGCAAAAGAAAAATATAGATGTAATGTCTGAGCCCAGGTGAAAAATAGAATGATTATTCCTTATCCTTTAAAAGTGTAGAACTCTTTATTTTTATTTTTTTTCTGTCAATTGTGTATCTCACGTTTCAATCCTTGTGTTTAGGATTATTTTTCTGTCCTATTTGGTAAACAATTTCATCAATTTTGGTATATCTATTTTATGTATTGGTGTCGATGCTATCCAACTAGGCCTTTTTGGTACTAATCAAAATTTGAAGTAAAGAGAAACCAATGAATTACCATAGAATTATGTGTTCGGATTTGAACTGCTTTTCTTATGGAACTCTGCCTCCGGCTCATCATGATCAGCTCACCTAGTGTCGTCGTTGGCCTTCTTACTGTGGCACTGAAACTGCTCTCGCAGTCTGAATCTTTCCTTTGTAATTTTGTCTTGTGATCTTTGGAACTGTTAATCTTTTCTTCAGGACACCTGACTTTTTCGGGAAAACTCAACTTGGGCGATAGAAGCGGAAATAGTCTCTCCAAGAAAGGTGCCCCGATTAGGCTCGTCGTACCTGTTTCATAGCTACTCGTACTGCTATCCGATTCGTAACCTGGCGGTGAAGGTGGTCTTTCCGAAACAGGGATGGCTTTGGCAATAGTGACAGCTGGCACGAGGCCGTTGGCTAGTAGAGAGGGAACCGAGTTGTACGACTCATTGGTGTGGAAACTGAGTGTTTCAGAATCTGATTCAGAAATCATTTCCTTCTCATTTTCGCTTCCGTTTTCAACACTATCAACATATTGAGAGTAAATTGGAGCCGGGAAGGGAAAAGAAGGAAGTGGTTTTCCTGGTTTTTCCTCCCATTCAAAGGGGATTGACGCACTGAGCTTGATTGGAGGATGAGGTGGTGGTGGTTCAAACCGGTTGGCTTGCTGCGATGGCATGCAGCTGAACGGTTCGTCAGTTTTGAAACTGACTGTTTCGAAATCTGATTCGAAAATCATCTCCCTTTCATTCTGGGTTCCGTTTTCAAATTCTTTAGTTGGTAAAAGATAAGACGGAAGTGCTTTCCGGGGTTTTTCCTCCCATTGGAATGGGATGGAAGCATTCAGCTTGATAGGGTGATGAGGTGGCAGTGGCAAGAGGCCGTTGGCCAGCTGCGAGGTAACCGAGTTATACGATTCATCTGTTTGGAAATTGAATGACTGGAAAATCATCTCCATCTCATCTTTGTTGCCAAGATTGTTTTCACCTTTGTTTCCAAATCCCCTTGTTGGTTGGGAAAAAGATGGCAGTGGTGTCCCAGGCTTTTCCTCCCATACGAAGGGAACCGATGCGATGAGCTTGATCGGAGGAAGAGTTGGCGGGGGTGGTAGGGGTCGGGATGGTCTAACTGGTTTCCAGTCGTTTCTCGGGGTTCCGGGTCTTGTTTCCCAAATGAAGGGAACAGATATGGGTTGGTTTTGCTTTCCGCTTGGGTTTTTTGGGAGTTCCATTTGAACCATTATAGAGAAATCTTTGAATTTCTTGGCTTAGACAGAGATACAAGTTAAACTTCTGTTCATGTATATATATTGGAAAATTTAGGTGGATTAGCATTAACTTCTGTTCATGTATATATATTGGGAAATTTAGGTGGATTAGCATTTAGCAAT
>MKEJ01001431.1:0-12926 GCA_001753735.1 Embelia ribes
ACTCAAATTAATAACTTCCAAATATGGACGATCCAGCGCACAAGGTATCATGTACGCAACCTTACGCCTGTTTCCAAAGAGATTGTTTTCAACGGGACAAACCCGCAATTCATAAGTAGCAATGGAGGCATGCATGACCTAACTTACATAAATTCAAGTTAAGGCTTTAAACACCACCAATATCAATTCAAGGAAAATACCTCGAATTTGTGAAAAAAACTGAGCGAATACCTTCCAAATACACACACACACACAAAAAGGAAGCTACCATCTCAAATCCGTATCCAAGATTTGAGGGGTTAGCTTCCAATTACATTGAGTGAACACGCATATGTGAGTCCAAGATACATTAGAACAATCAGTCTAAATAAGAGATTACATTGATTAATGTGCCGAATAAAGATATTATATTGATAAGATCCAATTTGTTAACCTATAAAAAGATATTAACGTTTCTTTATGGAAAATTAGTACATAGACTCTAAATTAAAAAGCTAAAAGTACCAATTTTCCATGATTTTTTCCCCTCGGTATCTAACAATGTTAGGCATCAATGAAACAAATAAAACATAAGTTGCTATTTAACTCTATGGTCAATAATCAAGATCAAGTGTATAAACATCTAAACCTCAGACATAACTCAAATATTAGATATTGGTAGATATTAGGGTTATTTTAGAGCTCATTATACCTTAAATTTTTGCAGGAGTCCACTTCAGACTAGTTTTTAAAAGCAGATATATCTCTAATAATAACCAGACCAAGGACGTGTCTTCTATGTTGGCAAATTAATCATTCAAACACACGAAGTCTCGTACAGTAGATCCACACAACAAATGGACTTATAGAAAACAAAAGAACAAAAACATAAAATAACATAAATAATAAACCAAAAAAATCCTAAAACATAGTGAGAATCATGCATGGAGACAGAGTTTCGAAATTGGAAATGACAGTAATACAGCCCTTTCAATGACCTTGAAACCCCTTTACAAGCAAGTAATATTGCCGGAAATTTTTTCTGATAAATTGTATACATTTTGGAAACAACTTTACCCTTTGTTCATGTTTTTAAAAAAAAAAAAACACTAATTTTTTTAATTTTTTTTTTTTAAAGGTGTAATGGATTTCACCTCGAATTAAAGTTTGGGGACTTGGTTTTTACGATTGAAAAATGTCATATTTTGAAATAGACTGAGTGTGATTATGTTTTGTTTTTGATTTATTTTTTTCCTCCGAGAATAATATTTTGCTAGCTTTTGTAATGATTAGATGGATGAAAACTTATAATTTAGTGATCCAAATGAGCAGGATATTTGAGATTGCACCATCAGCTAAGAAGCTCTTCTCCTTCCTAAGGGACTCAAAGGTTCCACTAGAGCAAAACCCAAAGCTCAAGCCCCATGCTTTGTCTGTCTTCATTATGGTTAGTTTATTTCCAAAAGTTTCACATAAATTATATCTATTAACGAGGTGACAGCCTGCTGTTCCATCATCGGACGGTCCAGATTTGATTTTGTTAACGATGTCACGCTGCTTTGAAATATGTTGACAGAATCCAACACGCTTTGTAACGTGCTGACAGAAACTAACAACGTGATGGTGCTATAACAAATATTGTTGTCATTCTAACATAAGCTAATTGCCAAATGCTAAGATCTTAAGAAAAATGTCACATTTAAGAAAAGAAAATGGTATATGGAGAATTACACTGATTGTCCTTGTAGTTTGAACCAAAATTCTACTTGATACATAGTTTCAATTGCAACACAAGCAGTCACCAAGTTTTGGATAGGGACCGATTTAGTCCCCAAGTTGTAAAAAAAGTCGTGAGTTTTGGTCCTTTCATGGTGTGCATTTAGCAATAAAATCTTAGAATGATCAAAATAGGAGTCTCTACCAAAATAAGTGATTTAAAAATGCTAATTTAAAATTTTTAAGGAGGCTAAAGATTATATAATTTTTGGGGTAAAAGGGCTAAAATGGGTTTGCAAATATCCACGTCCACATCACTGGTCTAAAATTCTGAAAAATCCCAATTGAATATTGAAGAAAAACATTTTCTTTCGAAACATATACTCCCATCATCCATATTAACAGCGAGTTAGTAAATATTCAAATTATAATATCTTTAAATACAATAAAGAAATTTTTGTGTTCTAAATAAATATGGAACTTGATGAGAAATATTCCTACATTTTATTCATCCGGTAAAACACGTATAATTTGCGTCTGTAGCCATTTCCCTACTGTAAACTTCCCGGAACATATTTTTTATTTAAGTAAATAATATTTTTTTGGGATCATTGCAACATAATTTTATATTAAGCCAAAATTTGGAAACATAATTTTAGTCCAAAAATCATATTAAAGTACAAGTTGTGTTTTTTTTTTTTTTCCCGTATTTTTCTTACTATGTATTTTATTTGTGCAGACGTGTGAATCAGCAGTGCAATTGAGGAAAGCAGGGAAAGTTACAGTAAGAGAATCCAGCTTGAAGAAATTAGGTGCCACACACTTCAAATACGGCGTCGTTGACGAACATTTTGAGGTGATACTAGTAGCCCCATTTCTGTTTGAGAAAACTTATTTGTTTTGTGTTTTGAAAAAAAAAAAATTCTAACTGTAAAACCTGAAAATAATATATGCAAAAATTCAAAATATAAAATAATGACTTTTTTTGGAAATTTATGTTTTTGAATTCTCTTGTTTCCTATCATGAACATAAATATGTTGGTAGTTTTGAAACATGAATAGCATTGGTAATATTAAATCGAAGCAATACAAATGATTAATCAATTACATACAAAGATTCATTTCATTTTGTTCTCTCCCCTCCATAAATTATTAAACTAATTATGGCTTGTCTACTTTCATACGTTTGGATGATAAAATGGATAGATGCACACTTTATACACATATTTGTTCCGTAAATTATTTGTTTTCATGTTTTACACCTTTATATTTTTTTTCTTTTTGATAATAAACACCTTTGTATGAAAATTAACTAAAATTTTATAAACAAATATAGCATTTGAATTCAAAAATGAAAGAATAATATTTTAAGAGTTTTAAAAATAAATTATTGCAAATTTTAATTTTGAAAATAGAAGTAAAATTCACAAATATAATATATTTTGATTTCAATTTTCTATATGCTCTGAGATGGAAAGAGAAAATTATTAATAAACATTGAGAAAAATAGTTTATTTTTGAAAATACAGTCCATTTTTTACTTTTGAACTTAAATTTTAAAAATTAAAAAAATAAAAATAATTTTTTTGGAATTGCTCTTTAGACAAAAACTCAGTTTTTGAAAGATGAGTTTGAAAAACTGGATATCAAACAAATGTTTAGCTTTTAAAAATTGGAAGCTGTAATTGAACTGCTAATTAAATATATATTTTATTCATTCAATAACATATAAACTTCTAGCATATTTTCCCGAAAATATTAAAAGAAATTAGACTTTATACCCTTTCTTCGGAAACAATCAAATTAGTAACGTGAAGTGTCATGCCAAGCCCTATATTTTAATTCTAAAATTTTTATGGATTTTTCTACATGTTAAAGGATTTTTGGAAATTGCATGTAACATGACTCCATAAATTTTACAAATGAATAACATCACAAGTTAAAAAAAAAATTTATTTTGTCTGCCATCTTTTAAAAAGTTGGCTCGAGACCTTTTAGTGTGCGTGTGTGTTTTTTTTTTTCCAGAAATTGAAAAGAAATTGCAATCTCTGACAAATTTTCTTTATCAAAATTAGCAGAAAAACTAGTAATTGACTATAATATTCCACCTTACGATATTTAATTTTCCATGAACCTTGTTTTCTTAAATTAATTAATGATACTCATGCCATTTAATTTTTGTTTCCCGTTTCCCTCCGCCCCTATTTATAATTTTCCAGTTATATTTAGAAAATAATTTTTTGGAAACCATGTTTGTCACTCTTTCTTAGTTTAGCGACTATTAGTGTTTCAACTGAAACTACGAGGACCAAATAGAATTTCAGTCCAAACAATGGAGTATATTTTGTTTTGCTAAATCATATACTATAAATTTATTTAATTTTTATGGTTGTTTGGTATATAAACAGGTAACAAAATTTGCACTATTGGAAACAATAAAAGAATCTGTACCAGAGATGTGGTCAGTGGAGATGAAAAACGCATGGGGAGAAGCTTATGATCAACTAGTTGCTGCAATTAAAATCGAAATGAAATAAAGGCAATAATTAACCTTGAATATTTAATTTTCTATCTCATCCTGTTTAAAAAATAATTGTTATTGCTTTTCGTTTGCATTAATAAACAAGCTTGAACTTTCTGGTTGCTTAATTAATGTGTTTGTGTTCTGAGATTTTTGGCACAAATTAATGTACTATGAATTTTATGTACTTTGACAAGATATCATTTGAGATATTAGTGTTTAGCGATATGTTTTTCAATGATATCAAGGAATACTCATCTGTCTTCAAATTATTGAACAAATGTAAATATTTTTTTAAAATTTAAAATATAATAATTTAATATTTTGATGTAACAAAATTGTTAAATTTACTCTCAACCTGTATTCAAAAATATGAATTTGATATTTTTAATACATTTAGATATTAAACTTTTATAATTTAAAGTGTAAAAAAAAAAATGTATTATGCAATAATTTATTAACTAAGTCAATAACATATATTCATGACACCCAAACGATAATTGGCCTACTTGGTTAAATCTTTTCAAATGCTCCCTCGAATACAAATAATTGAACATTTTAACTACGAAAATAGTTTTATGCAAATGCAAAAAGCGTGCTTTCGAATTTAAATTAACCATAAGTGACCACATTATGGCTCTCAAACTTTGTCTTATTCTTCTATAATTATTAGTAAACATATGTTGCTTTGTACGTGGATGTACAAAGTTTTAAATTAACAAAAATATTGTATATTTACATAATAGTAAAAACTAAGAAATTGTTTCAAATATTTTCTAATAAAAATAAAAAGATTGTAATTATTATCGAATGAAATACAAAACCGACATAAATGTCTGACCGTAAAATGAACCACCATATATATTTTTACTATTATATTTCACTTTTCACTTATTATGCAAAAATAAAATAAAATAATACTCAAATTATATTGTGTATATTGAAGATATTACACTTTCTTATTTTTATCATATAAAAAATTCTTTATTTTAGATATATATTTCAAGGCACACTTTATTATAAATAAAATTTTAATATTTAATTAAAATATACTTGAATCAACTATCATATGTATTTACATAAATTATACTACAATGCAAACTTTTTGATGTACATGCGAATGACAAGATTGTGTATGTCGTTAAATAAGGCAAATTTTGTATAATAAACAATTTTTAAATATATACTACAAGGTAAACTTTTTGAATTATGTATGTATATACATTTTTATGAAACAACATAAGCCTCGTGTGTAAAAATCAATTAAAGTCATGTAATGTGTGTCCTTTTGATTGGGTTGGACCATAACAATATTTTTGTTTTTATTTGAAAAATGTGATAACAATTAATTTAGGTAAATTAATTTAATAACTATCAAAATCTCTTCAAATATAATATATCTTTTAAAAAATCCTTCGTATTATTATAATCTATTTAAATCTATTTTTTATTTGATAATTATCTATTTAGATATCTAAAGTTATAGTATTATCTTTTAATAAAAATGCGTAAATTAAAATTAATTAAATTATAATTTTAAACATTATAATTTTTGTTACAAAGCTAAAAACTATAAGATGAAGGAATAAAAATATACGAAACACTTTGAATGTTTCCTACTTTTTAAAAAGTAAGATTAGCATGTGGTTGGGTACACATCAATTAATTATTAAATAGGATATGCGAAGTGTTACTTAAACAATAAAATAATATTTACTCGGTCCATAAATAATATTTCCAATATTTTAGAAAAATTGAACAATTAAACTTAACACAATTTTAAATAATTTCAAATTTTAAATTTTGAATTCAAGAAGAAAAACCAAATTTATCTCTTGACTTGACTTTATCCTCAATAATTATGAAGAAAAATAGTGGTAATATATTTAATTTTGTAATGATTATATGCCATAAAATGAAAATATCCAATTATTTGTGAGCGATCCAATTCAAAAATTGTAGCAACACTTATTTGTGGATAGAGGGAAGAACATAATTTGACATGGCACATTGTTTTCAACATAGATTTTCAAATTTTGAGTTAAACGAAAATGACCAATTGTACCCTTAACAATTTGTCATATTATTGCCTGTATTAGTTATAAGGGACATCAATAGTAATTTAGTGAACCCACCAATAACAGGACATCTCAATACACTATGTGCAATTTTTTATTTTTTTTATTTTTGAAAAGGAACTTAATTTGCACTTAGTAGCAAAAAATAAATCTTCAACCACCTTCAACACGGGTAGGATGACACCATAATAACAGAGGAGGGTAGTTACAGAGAGGGCAGATGTATTATCTGCTACCCCATGCATATAATCTTAATCAATTAGTATCAGAGAAAGATTAGCCCCATTCAAATTCTCTTTACCATTCCTTCCCATTTTGTGAAAATATAAATCAGGTGCACAATCAAACTGGGCACATTTTCGATCCTTTCACGTGTACCTGGTTCGCTAATTTGTTGTCAGAAAGTATTACAGCAGTTACATCACCCCTGCCACCGGAGTTAGCGTGCCACTTCCTGTCTGTGGTAACTAAACATAATTTAAATTGAGAAGTATATGCTGAATCCTAACTTCTAGATGTAGAGTAAGTTTTATAGCCATTTTGCATATCCATTTTGATCACAAAAAAAATGACAAAATGCATCACAAGGCAATAAAGTCTCTTGCCATTTCTTTTTCACTACGACAAAATCCTTAAACAAAGAGCGGTAATGCACACATAATTAGCAAAAATTAAGAGATCGAAAAGTCTACAGTTAATCAGACAGGAAGTAGCTCAAAATTATTTGCAGAAAATGTAGATGACCATTTTTTAGTTTCTTAGGTCTATAAATTTACAGACTATAAAACATGTAATTACTTTTGAAGTGCCAATTGTCTCTTGCAGTTCCAATTTTCTTTGACTCTTAACCGTCTTTATTCTGCATCAAGGACCAGCAGACTTCTATGCCCGTATAAGAGAAATGCTGCCTAAAAGAAAGCAATGTACAATACGAAGAACAATCACTTTGAAAAAGAAAAAAGAAAAGGGCAAAAAGTCTGAAGGCAAAAGGAGAAAAATTGTCATTTTAAAATATTAAAAGGAAAAAATAAATGAAATGCATGATCATAAGAACCACCATTAAATTAATCGTAAGAAATCGGTCTAGATTCTGGAACAAAGAGATTAAAGTTAGTGTGAACATGCATAGATCTGAGCTGATGAAAGTTTATATAGTACAAAACACACAAATATGACCTAAAACACGTACTCGCAGAGCCGGTAAAAAACCCATGGCAGTTGGAAAACTAGACACATCAACTCTTTTTAAGTTGAACCTGTAAATTCTCCAAAGGGTATTTGTATGTTGGTAAAGGCACCAGGGCAACGACCGCGAACAAAATGCTTCCCAAGAGATCTATCCACAATTCCCAGAATCCCAACCCACTTCCTAGCAAGTATCACTGGAACAAATTCATGAAAGATCATGAAGAGAAATGCTAAAGACATTTCTTTTGACCACTGGGGCACAATTCATTAACCAATACTTCAAAAGAAAACACCCATTTGCTTATGGTAGACAAAAGGTTTGACAGTGAAAAATCAACAAAAGTCATCCATGTTCTGGAAAAAATAGAAACCAGAATGGCATCGACCTTGAAATTCTTTGAACTAACAGTTGTCTTAGATAACCAACTTATATTCCACCTTGAGTTCTTGGAGGAAGAAACAAACTTCAAGCGTCAAATATTTTAAAACTATAAAGAGAAACTAAGAAAATATAAAATCCTATAGTCCCATTTCTTCAATCCAGCAGTCATTCTCAACAACAAAGAGCAACCAAATCCAGCATCTTGACACATCAACTTCTTTATCTAATCAGTTAAGAGAAAACTATGATATAATTGGACCTCCTCATGTTATCTAGCTTGGGAAACAGAGTGGAGTTTTGAATGGGGAATCTAATGGCAAGATGGGGCGGCTATGAATACATTCGGTGCCTAAAGCATATCTTAAAGCCTGAAAATTGGATAGGGTGCAAGGATCTTTTTGCACTCAATTCTTATAAATAAAAGCTGATCATATACAAGAGTGATAAACTAAGACAAAGAAAGAGAAGATTCCACTTTTGACCTCAAAACAATTAACAATCACCAGTTTCCTCTTGTCAAAAGATAACCAACATTCTCACATCAGAAGCTTTACCAGTCCTTTCCCTTCGAAGATCCTACCACAAAAATGGTAAGTCTGTCGAAAAAGGAACAGGTCATCTATTTTCACAAGCTGCTCTCCAGACCATTGAAAGATCCTTCAACGTAGCTGGTATAATCTAATCAAAACCCAAGATAGATAAAAAAGCCAACGATTCTGCATAAATGTTCATCAGTGAATTCCATTAAATTATTACCTTCCTCTTGTCCCTGCTCATAAGTAAACAGTAAGTGATTTCTCTTTCTTTTTGATTTTTTGGTAAACCCAATCATCTCGTGAAGTTTTTTTCCCCCCTCATTTTCTGGGCATAAATTTCATCTAGCATTTCTTCAGTAAAGTCACGATGAGACCTGCAAAAAAGTTAAATCTAACCCAACCCCGATCGGATCTGATACCCATTCTCCAGTAACAGAAAATGTAGGAGACATCAATTCAATCTTTTTCCCACTTTTTCACATGAAGCATCAACCACAATGACTTACAGCTTTTTGGTTAAATAAATTGTTACTTGTTAAGACTAATCCTGTGGTCTTCTAAAACAAAAGCATCACCAAGGGCAGGGCACCTACTTCTAGACTGACTACCACAATATACACCTATAGGAGCCTAGAGAAAAACAAAAGAGAAAAGCCACTTGTTTTCAACTTTACCAGATGAAACATAATTGTGAAGTATCAAGTGAATCCACCTCACAATCATGTAGATCCTCTTCAATAAAGAATACGAACTAAATAAACCTGGAAATACATAACAAATTGGAAAGTGAAAACTCAAAAACTATGTAGAAAAAACAGAATTATTTTCCATCGCAATTTAAAGTAGATGGAGGAAAGAAATTAGCTCGCACATATGTCCCCTCTCCTTTGTCCGCTATTGGGAGAGAGAACAATCCTCCAAGTGAACCAATCATCACTGATGCACTGGTACGTCAACTTAATCCTTTCTCCATCCGCATCTCCATCATTCACAAAAATCTTAATACATTTGCCATAAAGGTCTTTTAAGAGTGATCAAAACATCTTATTCTTAACCAGCAGCTAACCCTTCCTCTTCTGAAAGGCAATCACATCAACCCCAATCAAGACTCTTGGTCCAACCCACAATAAGTCTCTTTCAAATTTCCCAGTCCCATTAACTACCAAAACAATTTCTGAACATTGCATACGTAGGGAGATCAGCACAAGTGTTTACCATAAGAGAGGCACCAACATTGGACAAATATGATGTTTTTACGAGGCAAACCTTTTCTCCATTCTCTCTTGACACACCATCCCAAACTTATTTATTTGTTTAAGAGCCCACAGAGGCATTGACAAGTAATAAATATGAATAATCTTAACCATGCCTCAACTCTCCCATCAACTCAATCCCATTTAAAGTAATCTTACCCTTCCAAAGATCAATCTTAAGGAAAAGAATTGCTTGAAGCACAAAACGGCACATTGCAAGAACCCTAAATCTCTTGAAGGATTCCCCACAAACAATGTAACTGATTTTAATTGAAAATATCAGCAAAGGTAACACAGGTTCGTCATAAAATATTCCAAAGACTAGCAAATATGGAATATGACAACACACGGAAAGGTCCAAAAAGTTCATAGGTTTAACGTATATCTGTACAGGAATGCCAATATGGTGACAAAACTTTGGAGTTCCTAAATTAAACAAAAAGAGAAGTAACCATATTTCCATTCAAAATTCATCAGTATAACAGGCAAAGGTATACACCAATTCAGATCAGACTTTAGAACCTCGTTTCTTATATGATCAGACGAAGCAGAAGCAGTAGCTGCAGCTACGAGATTAGCAGCACCACTTCAATAAGTGATTAGGTCCACTGAAACAACTTTCAGTGGATAAGAAAAGGAATAAAATTTTGGGTTTAAATATCAGATAAAAGACCAAATTCAAGATGTACTAGCGCACTCAAAGATCTATAGGAGAGCAGAAAACAAGAGTTCCAAACAAATTTACGATTAGGGATTACTTATTTCCTGGGTTTCAAAGATATCATACAGAAAAAACCTACTTTTTATTGCTAATATACATGGACGGCCCAGTACACAAAAAAGAACTTTAAACTTTGGATAGAGACTAACCTTAAATAATAAAATTAAGCCTCAGCTTCCTAAAGTTTGACTAGCCTGAAGCAGAGCCTGAGGTAGATGGAGCTTGCTTACTCTCGTTTGATGAATGATTAGCACCCATTTCTGCAATATGCTGGTTAGCTGCATCTAAGTTTGAGGTGTTTGGTGAAGGGTTTGATACAGAAGCACTGCGAGTTCTATTATTGTCTCTTGTTTCAAGACGTTCCATCATCCGTGAAACAGTAGCAATTCCTGCATTAACCTCTCTCCTAACTTCAGAACGAAGATCAGCCATATTACTGTTGCGCAAGAACAACTTATCCTTCCAACCTTTAGTGCTCTTAGTAATGGTCTCTTTGTATCTGAAAGAATGTTTGAGTAATGAAAATGGAAACAAGGTAGAACCAACAATTTCATAATTAACTAAAAGACATAAATCATCTTGACGTACCTCATAGAAACTGAACTTAATCGAGATTTCAGAGACTCTGAGAACGATTGGAATTCCGAAGGTCCTGCTCTATCTTGAACACTGGGGGAAGTCTGGCAGGGAGACCTACAGGCCAACAATAACAGAAACAAAGTATAGTGCCATGTATCATTACAAAATGATTTCAAAACTACAGCTTTCTAGGAGATGACCAAGTTCAAGACAAGTCAATACTGGTTGCTAGATGAAGTCCCAAGATGAGGGGTGGAAGAAACAGTGGATCCAGATGCGGAAGCAGAACCTAGATCAGCACGCCTAGAATCTTCTTCCCCAGATACAACTGGACAAAATGATCCAGAAGCTACGGTCACAACAGAAGCTGATTCGTCCTCGCTTCCATGAGTTGGAGAAGACATTGGGGCAAGGGGAGGATCATTTTGGTGTCCTGAAAACACGAGAAAATGCGGGCGACCCTGAGCAGAAGACCTACTCCGCTGACCTTCCCTCCTAGAGATATGGCGAGACCTCCCCATAACGGCAGCAGCAGCCAAATGCTGGATAATACGCTCTTCAAGTTCAGCATTGGTTGCACTAGCTGGTAGCTGTGTTGCAAGAAAAGGCACACAAGTAGAATTATTTATGTAAATACACAGCATATATAAGAAAGTAATGGAAATTCCAAATAGCTTTAGAAAATACAAACATGCTGTAATTCAAAATCCCCAAGGGTTGGATGGTGAAAGATTGTCGTGTTTCTAGACGGATGAACTCTAAAGCTCTTTTCCCGTTCTATAGCATCAAGTAACTCTTGGCTGGAAACACATTCAAGTTAACAGCTCTTGTTAGACATGAAGCAACGGAAGCTTAATCAGGAAAGGGAACATTAACGAATAACCTGCTCGGATCCTTCAAGCTGATAGGCTGCCAACACATTGGGCACTGAGAGCTTCTCTGACACCTGTGAGACAAGATTCAAATCAGCATACTTTTTATGTATGATGATACATGGCCACTCACTAGAAGTCTCTTCCAGTAGCATTCAAAAATCAGAACAATAGGGGTCCATGGCACAAGTTAGCTATCCATATATTTAGTGCCTGTGATTAAACTGTTTCAAAGATGTTAACTATAGTGTGTGTGCTGAAGGAGGTAAAGCAACCGAGAAACAAAAAATCCAAATTGCAACTAATATTAAATAGAAGAAAGAGAGAGGGAGTGAGATAAATGGAATGTTTTGTTTTTGTAAGTAAATGTGTGATGAGAAAAAGCCTTCAACTGTGAACCATGTACAATAATCTAGCGTGGCCTGAGACAAGAGATTATACAAAGTTCATAAAAGATACAAAGTATAGGCCAGAAGGAAGATACCACGAAATAATAGGAAGCGATAATCTTCAATTTTAACCGAAAAACAGAATTTTCAATCCCCTCGAAGGCTCAAGAATTTTTCTCGTGCCAAGAGTAGGGACCAACAATTAAATTATGAGAAACGAATGGCAACAAGTATAACTGCATGAAGACCGGACTCACAGATAGAAAACTACATGCTGAAGAATGAAAATAAACAAAGTGGGTTTACCCAATTATGATCAAAGAGAGGATATTCCTACCACACTAATGGTGCTAATGCCAAGTAAAATTACTTTGTACGCCAAAAGCCACACAGGGCATAGTAAGGGACCAAGGGTTTAAATGTAAGCCACCGTCTCATTTAAAAGCTTAAACTCTTAAAGAGAGAAGCAGATTACAATTGTAGGCCTTCAACACACCCCTCACTAGTGGCTTTTTTAGAAGCCAAACAAGTGCAACAATATTTTTAAATGGTTGGCGGGGTGAGAATTGTGGACGTGTCGTCTGTCTGGTTCAATACCATAATAGCTTGTGAGCTACTATCTCATCTAGAAGCTACCTTTAACAGGAAGTGCATGACCCTTTTTTCCAAAGAAAAACAAACATTACTCCCAACTAAGGTAAATATAAGGAAG
>MKEJ01001432.1:0-14228 GCA_001753735.1 Embelia ribes
GAAACTCATGAATTCCAACAAATGTTTAGTTGAACTTATACAAAATAACGAGTTACCCTATAATTCTTTAATAATCAGGATTTTGAACGTTTTTTTCGGACTGATTTACAGCCTCGTTTAAGGATAATTAGTATAAGCTCATATAGGAATGATATATTGCACCATATACAATTTATTTAGAAGGTTTGCTTAATGATTTTACTACTGGTTCTCGTTATAAAGCATATTTAATTATTTATATATATTCTTGTGTTTCTTCCTAACTCATTTTCTTCAATTCTTTTGAGTTGCATTATATATATATATACGGAAGATACGTATACTGGCTACTACAACCTTTTCATGTACGATGTTGTTCTCAAAAGAGTGTATTAATGATACAATTATAGTAAAACTGTTATTCGCTACGTATATGGTTTTTAAATAGGTGCACGGATTAGTTATGGGCGTGCAACATGCCAAGATAAATAATGGACAACTTATATCAAAATGTGACACTCGCCTTATAAATAAACAACAATCGTTACTACAATTTTCAGTAACTTCATAACATATGTATCTTTGTCTGATGATCGATCAAATGGTCCGTTAGAACACGATTTTCTTAAAGTTTTCAAAATCTGATAATTTCTTATTTTGTCGAGTTTGTATTTTTGCTTTTAATCTTGCACACATCAATTAGGGTAATAATATTCAGTTTATACAAGCAACATGATAGATACAAAATTATGCATAAATCGGCTGTTGAAAAAAATAAAGACAATTTCTATTAGCATTGAATCCGTTTTCTTTTTATGTCTGAAGTTGCTATAATTTCTTATTCTAGATATGGATTTAAGAAATTCGATTTAGTTTTTAAACTTAATTTATGGAAGCAAGATTCGCAGGTTGTGAATCCGTACTTGCATCATTGAGGGCAAAGCCTACAATTAACACATATACGGAAAAGTAACACTGAAAATCAATTTTATTACAAAACGAGAACGAAATTGAAGAACAATCGTAGAAGACGATTTTGACATCCTCTAGTGGTGGAAGTCTCAAGAAGTCGCTTTTCCAGTTATATAAGAAAAGACGAGCAATAAGCCTGCACTGCAACAATTCTGTAGGGGACGCCATGATTTGTAACGGAGACCTATTTAAGAGCGTAAACAAGAAGTTAATGCGTCGAAATTTTAATCAATGAGTGATTTTGAGTATGGTTATAAGACGCAATCGGACGACGATGATCCGCCTAATGGCGACAATTTAAAAAGTAGGAATGTGATTTTTTAGTGTAATTATGCAAATAATAGATAGACCATAGGTGTTAGCTTAGTTGGGATGGACTTGTTCAATGGTAATTAAAGTTCTTTATTTTTTTCTGAAAAAATATATCTTTTAAAATTATTTTAATTGTTATTTGTGATGCAAATAGCCAAATGACTTCACTTCTTCACGTTAGTCCAAATATATTGCAATTTTTTTATGTTATTATTTAACTCTTTATATCCTTAAAAATTGGAAAATAATGTCAACAATAAACTGTCATGTAAAAGTGAGTCTTGTGAAAAAATTTACACATTTTGCTGACAATAGATTATCCATAACATGTTATTGCTAAAATCTTTATTCAAACTTCTTCAAACTTTTATTGAAATAACTAATAAAAAAGAAAAGTTGCAAATAATCTCATATTTCTTAATGACAATTCAAATTCTTACGACTTTCATTTTTTTTTATTTTTTGTTGAATTTGGACTTCCTTAAAAATATTTTTACTGCTTAACAACTAAAAAAATGGGCCCAACCGAAGGCCCGCTAACAGGTTTCTGGTTAGCCCCTTCTCCAGGACGGCCCAGCCCGCCAAGATTTGATTTTTTGCCTGTTTAAACATATTGTTTTAGGATAAATTACACTTTGCCCCCATGAGGTTTCTGATAATTTCCGACTATCCCCATTGGGTTATGAAACTACACAATGAGATTTATCTGTTCATTTCACTTGGCCCTTGAAATTGAATTTCAACTTAAATGCCATAAATGATCCAAAAAATTACCAAATTTCCCCTTTAATTTTTAATTTTTTTAAATATAGATTGTACATTAGATATATATATAAACTATTTCCCAGAAATTTGATGATTTTTTAAAATTTACCACCTGTTAGCCGAAAAAAATAAGGTAAGAAAGAGAGGGGTAGTAAGTCAAACTTATATTGTAATGGGGGAGAGTGTGATTTTGGAAACATTAGGGGTTTTCGGAAATATTTAGAAACCTCAAGGCGGAAAAATGTAATTTATCCTTTGATTTGTTGTATGTTGGCATAAAGCCAAGCCCTCCAGGGTGGATCATGTCAGTGACACATTGGCTAATTTGCAAAAAATATGACCAATGGGACCCAACTTGCAAAAATATGCACTTTCTCTGAATATAACTAAATGCCGAAAATTTTTAATTTTGTAAGAATTTATTGAAAAAAAGCGACTGAAAAAGAAAATATTGTACTTAAATCCATGATTTTTTTTAAAGAGATTTTTTTTTCCGTTACATTTTTCCACGAGAAATTATTGTACCAAACAGAGCCTTAAAGTTGAGTTTAGTGCAATAAACAATGGTTTTTGAAAATAAAATCTTTTGTAGATCTCGAAAAAATACATCAAATGCATACATTACGCACCTCAAACAGACAATTGGATAAAACGTTATCGTACTTCAAAGTTTTGAGGACAGAAAGCGATGATACATGATTGATTTTCAACAACTATCACTTGTACATCCTTTTCGATTGGCTAAGATGGTGCAACGGTGTTGGCAAATTTTTGTTTCTTATAGTGTCTAGTTTGAGTTGGAGAATAATATAAAAACAATGAAAGTTGCGTTTATTAACCGTTCTAGCTTTTAGTAGACTAGCGAACGACGTACACGCTATACGTGCACCTCTTCATACAAATTAACAAAATTAAAGGTAAACTGAAATGATGACATATAAATATGAAACATACAAATGTGTTGAAATCATCAACGACATACACAATTTAAATGTAAAAAATGGTCAAAATAATCACCAACAACATACACAATTTTCCTTTGGGTGATAATTTATCGTATGACAGTTTTAGGAGTTCATGCATTAGGGATATAACTATTTATTTTAAACTGCAATTGACATAAAGGGCGGCATTGATAACTTATTACATAACTACCCTTAGAATTTATTGTTATAGAGGTGGTTAAGTAGGGGCAAATTGGGGCTTCACAACTAATCGTCCCAAAAGTATTCACTTTTAATATAGAATAGAAGTCATGTATAACTTAGCAAATCCAAGCCTAACATGCCTTATATTCAAGTGTCTATGGATGAGAGTATTATATATTTTATTTAGATTAGAAATAAGAAGTTAAGAAATGGGATTCTATAAATGAAAACATGACCTAAACAGTATCAGATAAATCGAAGATGTATTAGTAATCCAATTTGAAAGATAGCCTACCTCCAAATATTATTATGTGGTCATCAGATAATTAAACGTGTCGTGAGAATATTGTTTGAATCGGACTTTATATATGTTTAGGATCTCAAATGGGATAATTAAACGAGTCGTGGAAATGTTGTTTGAACCGGGATTTATATATGTTTAGGATCTGAAATTTAGATAACTTTCGATGGTGCAAATTCTTAAAGTGAAGAGCTTGTAATTGAATAAAAAAAAAGCGTGATATGTACCGCAACTGTTTATATATACGTATATGACCAATAGTAAATACTGTCGCTATTGGGATCTCAATCATTGATTTGTCCACCTTGTATACATTATGCATCGTTTGATTACAAGTTTTAAGCAAATAAACAAGTTTATTTTTTACCCAAAAAAAATAGATGTATCAAGCTTAACGATTTCAATTTATTTCGGCTAAAATATGAAATAAGCTCAAATTACAAATTGATTAACTAAATGCTATTCAGCTTATAAACAAATGAGCTAAAAAGTTAAAATATATAAGTTATAACCAAACAAGCCAACGTGTTCACAGGATGTAAAGTTACCGATTTGTTCGCACATGGTTGGGGTTTTGTTGAATTAATGCATTGTTTTGCTTTTCTAATCCCTGCGACTGTCCCTAATAAATTTTCTTGCAAGGATAACCGTACACGAACAGAAAAATATGTTGAAATTTTTAAAAAAATATTATAATTATTGGACTTATTTTTTTTTTCCAACTTTAAGCCATAAAATGAAACTAGTGGAGTCTACTAACTGGAATTTGATGATTTTGGATTCTTTGAAAAGTCCTTTTTAAGTTATTTCCAACGAGCCATTAATAAACTCAAACGGTTGACGGAAAATTTGACAAATAAGTTTTCTAATTTTTTTTCGTTGTAATTTATTTATATTATTATTAATTGCCAGTTTAATAAAAAATTACTGCACTGCGAAAATAACAAAATATGTATAAAAATTGTTTAAATATTCATATAATTATATAATAAAATAGAAACTAATGCACATATCTAAATACCTAAGCCATCCCTCCTTTTAATATTAAGTGTTATTTAAGATTAAGCTGATAAATAGTTTCATTTGCATAAAAAAATGATTAATACGGGGTAAACGTTGAAAAAGTTAATTGTTTTCTGACACTTAATATGACACGTATATATATATATATTTTTAAGTAACACTCAATATAAAACGAAGATCGTAAGATAATTATGGGCACAAAATTACTTCCCTAGTTTATCAAGGAATCAACCCAAGACAGAAATATTATGTCTTTTACTTCATTTAGAGTCATCTAGAAGCTGTGTTAGCTTCTTTTTTTTTTTTTTTTTTTTTAAATGTTTTTAGGAGTACTTTTTTGTTTGGTGGTGCATTTTTAGTAGATTAATGGTTTTGTTGTCTCAGGGAAGGTAGTACATTCCCAATTTGGATGGATGTGTCTCAATCGGATTGTGACATATTGTCTAGCCGTTAATTTTTAAATTAATGGTTGAAATTAAATATATAATTTTTTTAAAAAATATTTAGCAAAAAATATTTATTTAATTACAACCATTGATTTGATAAATAACGGTCTTAATGCGCTGGACTAAAATTATTCAACACCTCCCTAGGCTGTCTCGGTCCGTCTCAATCTTAATTAACTTTCTCGGAAAGTGATGTAATTCATTTGCATTACAGAAATCGTAGTCATGTCCAAAAAATTCATCGGATTCTTTTATCCATTCATAAAATAAAAAAAAATTTGTATGTGATTGATTTTTAATTGTATTATATTAATAACTAAAATAAAGATATTTTTTGCAACATCAATAAAAAAGAATCAAATAGAATTTTTAATTGGCTGTAACATTAATCTATTAAAAATATTTGATTTAGACATAAATAACTATATACCTATGCAATTACATATATTCTTACCGTAATTTACTAATTTTCATCAATAATATTATTAATTATTGAATTATTGATAAAATCGTTTTTTCTCGTTTCGCCTTACGATCTTCATGTTTTTCGTTACAGTACCTTACCAAGTCCCATTTTTAAAGCCAATAACCATAGTCTCAACATTTATTTTTTTGTCCTTAGTTAACCAGGCTATTTTTCTCAACAATTTTGAGTCCCGTGATTAAATAAGTTGCATTCACGAGCTTAGAGAGAGAGAATCGCTAAAGAAAGCAATGCATTATTTTAGTATATAATTATTACATAAAATTAGCCCAGGGATCGGCCTAGTGGTCGAATGACCAGTACTTATAACTTCAGGCATGAGGTGGAGAATTCGATTCACATGTGTTGCACTTAGGGACACTCCCTTAGTTTGCTAAGCTGAACCCTGGTCCATATTGGGAATTATCGTCGATGCGAGACAATAGACCCTGTAGACTTGTCGGACGGTGCAAGTTGCTGGAAATCATATATTTTAAACAAAAATAAAATTAAAATTAAAAATAAAAATAAATTGGCCGCCTTTTGCAAAGGGCAACAAGTGCAGTTCCAATCTTAATACTTGGGGGAAAAAAATTAAAAGGCCAAATTAAAAATTTTACTATTTAATTTTTGTGAGTGCCTTTGCCATTATAGTCTAGATCTTTATATTTTTATTTAATGTTCCGGATTGAACCAAAGACCTGAAATATTAATTATACGTGATTATAATTATATGGGTAAATTTTAATTTACCCCCATCATCTACCATCTAATTTCAAAACACCCTTCTCATCTGCCATATGTTTCGCTTTACACCATCTCTTTTACTGTAATGCCAAAATTATTATTTTTCCTAGTGAATTACTAATAATGTCATTTGATTAAATAAATTGCATCTAATTCCGATGAGATTACATTCTCTTTCTATGTATATTCTCCATTATTTATTTTTTTATTCTAATTAACAAATAAATTAGCTTAAATATACGTATCAAAAACTTGCAATATTTAAATCAACTGCGATTTGTTTAAAGAATTATAACACCAAATATAAGAACAAAATTGATAAGAAATTTAGAAAAATTTTGTTTACATAGATAGGGATGAAATTTGGTAAAACACTGTATAAAAGTTAATAAGGTTTTTTGTTATTTTATTAAAATTTATATTATATTTTACCCAATTCCATCCTAATTTTTGTAAACAATATTTTCTAAATTTCTTAATAATTTTGTTCATAAACTTATATTATATTTTTTTAATTCAACTCACAACTAAATTGAATTGTGCAAATTTTAGAAATGTATATGAAATTTTATTTATCTTGTAATTAAAAATGAAGGAGGAAGAATATATAGAGAGAGGGGGGGAGGGGGGCAAGGAAGAGAGAAACCAGGAATGAGCTAGAGTTTATTTAATAAAAAATGTATTATTGACAATTCATTAGGGAATTGACAATTTTGATATTATAGTAAAAAAAATAAATGTAATATATGATAGATGAGGGAGTAATTTGAAATTTGGAGATAGGTGGGGGGAGTAAATTGAAATTTACTCTAATTATATTTTAGAATAACGTGCCGGCTTATTAGGCTGTTGGTGCTTTTATGTGACGCACCATTAATGTATCATGACTTTTTTTAATTAAAGTCAATTCTAAAAGTCAAGTTCAAAATGTCTATTCCAAAACATTATTGGTATCGTTTATAAAAGTATCTGTATTGAGATTTTATATATATTTTTATGTGTGAGTTTTTTTATATATTACCATCTAGTTGTTCAGGCATAAGGTAGAGAGCAATATTTTGTTATAATATTGATTTACCTTTTTTATGTATCAATATTTTCTCTCTTGTATATTATCAAATGTATAATTATATATAAAAAATTATTGTATATAAATATGTATGAAATTCCGTCTCAAAATATATTTCAATAGATTAAATGTGCAAATTCAAAAGAGTAAATAAATTCTAAAAGCCATCAACGGGTAAGATTCGCAAGTAGCTCAATCTTTTTTCTTATTATATATATATATTTTTTAATTATAGCTTTATTCCACCTCTCCATTTTCTTAGGGAACGGTTGGGATTGTTTTTTGGTGATTAGAGCACTATAGAATGGGTAATTTGTGCAGAGATGAATTATGTTGTACATTGTGTTCCATTGATTTTAAGAGGAATTTCTTCGAGCTTATTTAATTTAATTGTAGCTTATAAGTTCTATATTATCAATTTTTTACTTACAAGTTAGATAACGTTTAACTATTTAACTTTTAAGCTGAATTTATTTATTATTTTGGCCATCTAATTCTTTTTTGGTGGAAAATAAACTAATTTATTTGCTAAAAAATTGTAACCAAACAAACCTTCATTGATAATTACAAAAGTAGAGTTGTCACATGATTTTTGGAAAATAAATTCATATTCTTTTTATGTATATGTGGAGAATACCATTCCCTTTTTAATAGCACAGATTGTGCTTTAGCACAATAAAAGTTTGCTCTCCTTTTGCTTTACTACCTTCTAAACTAAAGCAATTGAAATCTATCTTCCTCAATTTTATTGCCATGTTTAAGTGTTAATTTGGTTGCAGCTTATAAATTAATAAGTTGACTTATTTGAGATAAGCAAATAAATTTAGTGCTTTTAAGCTGTATTGTCATATTTGGTTGATTGTCAAATAAGCTAGATAAAATTATTTAAATAATAATAAAAAAATTATTTGGGAAATATTTTTCAATTTCATTAATTAAAATAAAGAAAAATCAACCTGGTAACACTAAGGTCCGAAAATCTTACGACTATGATAAAAATAAGCTATAAAGCCTAATATTTTGTAACTTAAAACTTGAAGCTTATTTGCCCAAATAAACTAATAACCTACCTTTTAAGCTAGTTAAACAAACATCACCCAACTTATAAGCATAATAAGCAAATAAGATCAACATAAAATCCCCAACCAAACAAGCCCAAAGTTGCAAGTTGACTTTGATGAGAACGGATAACATAAATGACCTGAGGTTAAAAATTCAATATATTTTTTTTATTTTGCTTCATTTTATCGAATTTTAATGGTTGGATGATGGTGAGAATGATGTCTAGTTCGCACATATTTTGGCTTCTTTTTATCCTCAACACATTAAAATCTCTTCTTCTTTTTTTTTTCTTTTTTTGTTTTGTTTTGTTTTGTTTTTTGGTTGATAGCCAAAAATTTCACATAATCGCGACTGGCCTATGACCAGTTGTAACTGATTTTGCTTTAAAAAGAGGAAAATCTAACTTATACAAGAAAATGTAGGTTCGTGTTAGAGGAATGTTAGGTTGTAAATGAGGAAAATAAAATTTCAAAAAAATGTTAAAAGGAATGTTTGGTAATAAACTAATGGGAAATTACCAAAAATACAACTAAGGTTTAACCTTTTATCAATTTAGCCCAAAGTTTTCATTTTTCTCGATTCTATCCTTGAGGTTTCAATAAGCCATCAACAAGATCATTTCGCCACTTTTTGAACCATTTTACCCTTAGGATACCAGGGGCGGCTCCAAGACTTGGCTAGGGGTGTCACCCGAATTCCCTAACTGATTTTTTTTATTATATATAAATATTAGATTTTAGGAAAAAAATTAGTAATTAAACCTACTAACATACAACTTTGAACACATAATTATAAGTCCAACTCTTTTGAACCCATAATTTCTGTAAAATATATGATATTTAATTTTTTTATTAACACCATTGAAAAAAATTCCTAGAGTCGCCACTGGATATACTTTATCAAGACAAATTATTTTATAAAATTGATGCTCCAATAGATGTTAACTATTTAACAGATATCATTATTAAAAATTATTTTTACATATTTGAGTAATTTTATATTTTAAAAATATTAATTTTGAAATTTTACTTTTCTGCATTTTAGTAATTTAATAATACAAAGGTATCAATTATATAATTCTTTCTTTGTATGTTGGAGTATTTTAATATTTTGTAGTCATTTGTATGTACGTAAAATATTACTATTATTTTATTAATATATGCATTGGTAATATTAGGAAATACATTTATTAATCACTTAGTAAATATTTATTAGGAGAGTGAAATGTTTGATGAAAAAATAAATAACCAGTTTACTTTGTTGTTTTTTCTTTGTTAATCCATCTATTTTTTGAAGAACGTAAAATTAAAAAAAAAAACTAAACCTTTTAATATGAAAAAAATGAATAAAGAAAAACTTAAATCTAAAATGATTATCTAATAAATTATGGCTAGGTGTTGAAAATACTAAAATATTTCATCTGAAAAAACATAATTTAATTTGCTAAATAATATTTTATTTAAAGGAAAGTTATTTAAAGTGTTAGATTATTTCAAACGTCAAAATATAGAATATGATTTATGAGTTAATCAAACTAATTTGTAACATTAATTCTATGGAGTGCATTTTATCTTAAAAGTACTCTTGAAAGACGAGGGAAAATGGTCCCAAAAGTGGCAAAAGGTCTTTTGATGACTTATTGAAACCCGGGGGACCAAAACGACAAAACTTGAAACTCTTGTACTAATTGATAAACGGTCAAACCATGGGGGTTGCTTTTGATAATTGCTCTAAACTAATAGTAGTACATTTTGTTTTGTGTTTCACTTGTCATTTTTATAGAATTTCTCAAATTGCTACTTAATGATTAGGCCAATTTGGGAATGCCAGTGATTTTTAAAATTTATAATTTAAAACTATTTTTGAAAGTCATGAAAATGGATATAATTCTAATATTTTGTAAATAAATTGTAAAAATTATTTTGATAACTAATGTAGTATTTGGTAAAATAATATTTTTTATTGTAAAAAGACAAAAGTAAGTATGTATTGAGAATGTAATAAATATAATTGATGTTATTATGGTAATTGATGGGAAAAAAACAAAAGAATTTATTTCAAAGCATCCCTAAGGTTATTTTAAAAACACTCTTAGAAAAATATAAGCAGATTATTAAAAACATATGGTATAAAATTTGTCAAACACCCCAAGTTACAATTTTCAAGAAATAAAAAAAAACAACAACAAAAATTGGGAGGAAAAAGCAATCCCAAACTAGCCATTAATCATTATTTATAATTTTTTTTATGAGATTAGTGGATGTTCACGTATTTTGTACGTAGATTTATAAATTTATTATTTAATAAAATATTGCATAATAACATAAGAGTAAAAACTAAGAAATTATTTCGGATACAAAATTTAAAAATTATTTCGATATTTTTTTATTAAAAATAAGAAGGTTGCAATTATCATCGAATTGGATACAAGATCAACATAAATAACTAACTGTAAAATAAATTATCATATAATTTTTTACTATCATATAGCAATTTTCATTAATTATACATAAAATAAAATAAAAAAATTACTCAAATTATATTGTGCATATAGAAGGCATCATAACTTTTTTTTTTCTTTCATATAAGAGGATCCTTTATCGTTGAAATATACTATAAAACAAATTTTATTGTAAACAACATTTTAATATGTAATTAGCATATATATGAATAAAGTATCATATATATTTACATAAATAAAATTGAGATCAAAATATCTATTAAGGTTGTGTGATGTGTGTATTTTTAATCGAGTTGGACCTTAGCAACAATTTTTGCTTTTATTTGAAGATATGATAAAAACTTATCTAGATAAATTAATCACTTGAAGATAGAATAAGAATGCTTCGTACTTATGCATTTTAACAGTATGAATTGTCTCAATAATTGATGTTGGTTATATAAATGTATAAAATATAATTACTTAAGATTTCAAAAATTAATCTTAGAAAGTAATATTAGATTTGAAAATTTTGTGCTTATAAAATATCTTCAATTCTTTATACAAGTATCTAAATCATTTAAAACTCTCCCAATAAGTAAGGGTTTTTACAAAAAAACTGAGAGTTGGATTACATAATAGTTAACAAGTTTCAAATATATATTGAAGATAATATATTGAGAGTAAGAGTATTGAATATGTTTCATACCATTGTAATCTATTTAAATATATTTTTTATTAATTTAATAATCACTATTATAAATACCTAAAGATATAGTAGTATTAATTTTTAAAAATATGTTTTGTATTATTATAATCCATTTAAATATATAATGATAATCATTAACTAAATCTCTAAAGATGTATTATCTTTTAATAAAAAAATGAACAGTTTAAGATTTATTAAATTATAATTTTAGATATGATGACTTTTACGATAAATTGTTGAGACGAATTATAATTTTAGAAGGAAAAATATACCAAACATTTTTAAATTGTTGATTCTAAGCTCTCAAGAACACATGATAAGATAGGATATATAAAAATAATAATATTGTGCATAAGGTTTTGACTCTATCTGACACAATTCAATAATGACTGGTGAAGGCAAAAGTCTTTTGGGAAATTAGTATTGCCGGTGAATGTCAAAAACACAAATCCAAAAAATTTACCCATGCAATGTTTAGAAATTTATTTCAATACATTAAATATAATATAATCTAAAATAACAATTTTTTGTAATACATCAGTGGTTAATATTTTCAGGCAAGGATAAAATGCTATCCACATTATTTTTCTAGGAAAAAATGATAATTATGCAGTCACCAAATCCTTCGTATATATAGGACACTCCCGCTCCTAATTCTTGCTCTCGCTTTTGCTCATGTTCTTACTATTTTTTGAACTATAAGCACGGCGCTTTCCTGCTCACGCTTTCCGAATCGGTGACTGAGCCACGTACATTTTATATGGATTCCTTTTTTTTACCTTGTGAACAAATTTATCAACTTTATGTAGTTTCCAAAAATAGGAAATTTTAAACAAAAAGGTGATTTTAGTTTTTTTTTTTTTATGTTTTTTTGTTGTGGTTTTTCCCCTCCAGTTTTATTTTTATGTGGAAAATAAAAATATAAACTTGTTTACATTTTTTTTTAATACAAAAATTAAAATCAAAATCAACATCATCTTGTCCACTCTCCAATCCAAAATCCCTTTCAGATCCTTTAGAAATGTCTATCAACAGAAATTGTTCGAAGAAAATCCGAAACATTTTTGTCAATAATAATCATGCGCTGCCACTCTGGAATCCATAAACAGAATAAGAGGAAAGGATGATGGCGGGAGGCAGAGGAGTTGATACGTCGGAATGGTGACGAAAGCCTTCATCAGCGAGAACAAAACAAAACAAAACAAGAGCGTGGAAACGGATATAATTTTAGAGTTTTGAGTATTCTTAAAATTTGAAACTTGTTAGACCAAATCCCAGAAAAAGATAGAGACTAAGATTCTTTTAAATTTTAATAAATTTTCAGGCTTCTTTTAAACATCATTGAATATTTGACGTTATTGATCTCCAGAAGTAATAGTTAGAAAATTATTTATAGGAAGTGACCCATTTATAGTTCATTTAGGTCTAAAGTAATCTTTCACGACCGTTCGTACTTCTAACATCAATTAATTTGAAAGCCTAAGATTCTTAATATTTGAAAAAATCTTTTTAAGTATGTCATTTTTCATAAAATTTATAACCAAATACGTTGCTTTCTGAATTCCTTATTTTATTTACATATTTTCATATTTACTTTAATTTGATACTCCTTACTTAGTAATCTTCCTATAAAATTGTGATAAACAAAAATAAAGGAACAAAATAAAGTGAATAAAATGAATGGATCTCTTCATCTCAATATTTGGTACTCCTTTCCTAGATTCCCAATTATTAATCAGAGTCAAACATAAAATACCCAAAAGTTTAAATAGAACAAATAATTAGTTTGATTGTTTATTAATGAACTTCAGCAGGACCAAAAAAATTAAAGTTAATAATTTATTTTTGTTTCAATAGTGGTTATCAGAGCTTGGTTAGATATAAAAATTAATTTTCCCATAATAACCAAATCCAATAAAAAAAATTTAATTTCATACAATCATACCGGAAAACTCATTTCCGAGTAATTTCCTACTTACTAAAAAACTTGCGAAATAAAAAATAAATCATACTTATTAATTTTTTGATACCTACGGTGCTATCTATAATATTACTATAAGTACTTTATTATAAAATATATATTCATTTTTTGTAATTAAAAATATATATTTAGAATAGAATCATAAATTATTTAATCGTTTATAAATTACAATAGCGCTATAACAATCCGAGTATTGTTATTATTTTAAATAAGGGAGTATACATATATAATTATTTTAAATATCATATTTTTAGGTTTAATTCATATTTAAAAATTTTTGAGGTGCCATTTAAACGGTGTGGATGTACTATTTGAATGGTAGCTACCATACAACAATTAAAATGTTGTGACACCTATATTTTCCATTTGTGATATATAGAAAGATACACACATATAAGGCACCTGCACTTATTTTATACACACACACACATAATGGCACATACACGTAATGCCCCAAATAAAAGTTTTGTCACTTTCTTGCTAAATTAGCAACAACTAGAGAGAGAATCAAGGCTCGGGACTTGTTTTCGCTCAAATACGAGCTTTTACATGCTATTCCGAGAGCTTGGGACTGGTTTTAGCATGGTTTTCACAAACTTTCAGGTACAATTTATCATCATTCACATTTTTATTTCTCAAAAATGGAAGATAAATACTAAGCATGCAATCTATAATTATATAAAGTTAAAATAAATGCGATTTTAGTTTTCGGGAGAAAATTTCGCAAATTTTTTAAATGTGAAAGTGATGCATGATCATTTTTAGAGATAATAGACAATGTTTGAGGAATATGGCCACTGGTCTCACATTT